>JACTMA010000019.1:0-70000 GCA_024500025.1 Syzygium aromaticum
GGGTTGTCCAGTACGTTCACTATAAATTTGAATAATTTCATCTTTTAAACGTAAAATTTCAAAGGTTTCTTTTTCAATATCGGTAGCACTTGAAGCAATTTGACCTTCCGGTTGGTGAACCATTATACGAGCGTGTGGTAAGGCAATACGTTTACCAGTAGTACCAGCCGATAAAATTAAAGATGCCATACTAGCGGCACTACCAATAACAATCGTAGAAACATCACCATTGACATAACGTATAACATCATACAATGCTAATCCTGATATAATGGATCCACCTGGTGAATTAATATATAAATAAAACTCTTTTTGCGGATTTTCTGAATTTAAATAAACCATTAATCCAATTAATTGATTAGCCGCTTCATCATTTAAATCTGAACATAAAAATAAAATTCTATCACGCGATAAACGATTATAAATATCTACCCATTCAGATTGAGAATTATGAAGACGATAAGGCACTCTTGGAACTCCTAACGGCATAATTATTTTAAAAAAATTTTATAATTGAAAGAAAATATTATTTTAAAAAAAGGCCCCCTTGATGAATATGTGGCCTTGAAATGATAAGTTTCCAGGCGGGGCCTTTACAAAACTAGCTTTATTTTTTTGCATGTTAAACATGCAAAAAAATAAAAGCTAGTTTTGTAAAGGCCCCACCTGGAAACTTATCATGTGTTATAAAATTTCATAATTTAAGTTGGAAATAATAACACTCGATTTCCATGGTTGATGATTTCCTTAAATGATGATTATAGTTTTTTAAAATATTATTAAAATAATAATATTATTCATGTGTTTTAGCTATACTCAAAAACCATGTTTATTAAAAAAACCTTTATTAAAAAAATAATTTCCCGAGGCAGTGGCCTGTATAAACAATAGATTTCCTAAAATAATGATCCAAATTTAATGATCCAAATTTAATGATCCAAATTTAATGATCCAAATTTAATGATCCAAATTTAATGATCCAAATTTAATGATCCAAATTTAATGATCCAAACCTAATGATCCGAAAACTATCATTGATGAATAATATGTTCCGAAAATGTGGCCTGTATAAACAACAAATTTTCGAAAACCATTATTGATAAATATGCGGTCAATACACTATGGCTATATAAAGGCCACGCTTAATAAAGGACTACGCTTGGAAAATATTATTTTTAGATTACTATGACTATAAATCCAACTTAATCATCTTTCACCTATAAAAAAATTAAAAAAGTTTTCCGCCAAGTTTTATTATGAGAAAAACCTTTCATGCATGTTTAAATCATGATTATAATTATTGTTTATTTACGTTTTTAGTAGGAAAAAAATATTCCCATACCTGGGGCATACTATTACCAGGCCATAAAAAAGTACTTCGGGCATTTGATACTGGTGTAAATAAATTTTCTACATTAATAGGCGTCATCATGGATTTATAAATATTTATTGGTAATCGTGGCATGATTTCTTTTTTTTTATCCGGAAGACTATAAGAAAAATAAAAACTTAAGGCCGTAGGATCTATTCCATCACTTAAATTGTCAAAAAAGTGTATCTTTTTTTCGGAAAGGTTTAAAAACTCTTCATATAAAGCGAAATAAGGACGACTAGATACATTGTTTAGTTGATGACTTAAAAACGGCCAACACGTATAAGGACGATAAAGTTCATGAAATTGATAATTATTATTTTGTTTAATATTATTAATATTTTTCTGACGGTTAGGTATCGGTGAAATTTGACGATTTAAAGCATTTTTTCGTGGTAAAATACGTGAGGTTAACACAAATTTTCGTAAATTTTGATCCCATCCTACATAAAATGGATCATTAGAACCAAAAAAGTTATATATTATGTTATTATTAACATTATATGCATTATCGTCTTCCATGTTTAGTTGATTATTGGTTTTTAAAGAAGAATCATCATTACTAAAGTTGTCAGTTAAAGTGTTATTATCTAAAGATGCATCTTCTTCATGGTTAACATCCGCTTTATGGGTGCGATTTATGGGAGATTTACTTAACATATCAAAGCCTAAAGATTTATTATTTTGTTCTAAAGCTAGATCTTCTTTGCTAGCCCTGGCTTCTTCATGAAAAAAAGAATCATGAACATTATCATGTGAGTTAAATAAAAATTTATCATAATTATAAAACCTTTGATAACGATCAAGATGGTTATTATTGTCAACCTTTGAAGGTTGTTCAACACTATTAGTAGGAGTAGTTGACAATGAAAGGTTTTTTGGTAGATTTGACCAAGGCTTATTATTATTATGTAAGGAAACCGCTACTAATTTTTTTACTTGTTTTAAAGTTCCTTTAAATTGTTGACGATAATTCATAGAACTTAAAGATTTGGCTTCAAAAGGTGGTAATAAATAATTGTCATAATGATCATTATCATTCAATAGTTCATGGTTACGGTTTTTATCGTTTTCTGATGATTTCCTTGTTTCAACTTGGTTTAACTTTGCCTCGCGCGCATGATCATTATTTTCTAAAGCGTCGCTTTTTGATAGTAATGGTAAAGGAGAATATATGCTATTTTTTTCATTAAAAGATGATGGTTGATGAGGCAAGTTAAAGATATTGTTATGGGTGGTGGTTATGTTATAATAAAATCGTAAACTATCATAATAATGAGCCATTTTCATGCGTAAAAAATATAATTCTTTTTCTTGATTATTGGTTAATTGTTGACTTTTAGGTTCACGTGTTAAAAAAGGTGATAAATTTTTTGATAATAAAGCTTTATAAAGAGGATTTTGATAATATTTTTTAATAATTAATTTTTTCCATCGTTGTGAATAACTTTTAATATATTTTTCACCACCGCTGAAATCTTTAAAACTTGGTGGTGATATATTTTCGATAGTTTCATAATTCAAAAATGGAAGATTTTCATTATTGTTTTCTTGATCAATGTTTGTTTGATTAGTGTTATCTTGATTAAGGTTATTTTGATCAATGTTTGCTTGATTATTGTTTGTTTGATTCATATTATCATAATATTGGTTATCTTCATTGCTTATGGCATTATCCGTAAAAAGTGCTAAATTATTAGCTAAGTTTTCAATAGTATTAGAATCTGATGTTTGACCATAGCGATGTTTGCGACGATCGCTAGGTTTATTAAAACTTTGATACAAGGTTGAAAGTTTTGGTTGATCATTATTGGTTAATTGATTTTGATCAACATTTCGTTCAGAACGATGGTCAGAGTTTGTGGATAATAATTTAGCATCATTGTTTACATCATTTTGGGTACTTTGATTATTATCAGATAATAATCTTGATTTTTGATTTTCTTCATATGAAGAATTATATGATTTTTTAGAATCATTATATGGTTTATAAAAACCAGCATTTCCTTTAAATTCTTTCCACGATGTTGAAATTTGCCTTTTAAAGTTTTTAAATTTTACCCGCGTGGATCGACGTGTTCGTTTTTGACGTCGATGATCGCGTAAATTAGTCCACATAACTTCACCTTGATAATTTAACGATTCAAAACTATTAGGCCATTCTCCATACATAAAATGTGCACGATCATATAAAGATACATCGGTGTTAAGAATAACATTTTCATCGGATACATTAACCCCTAACAAGTTGTTATAATCTGGAAAATTAACCCGTAAACTATAATGATTTAAAATTTGATCTTGGGGGATAAAACCAAAAACATTATTTACTACATAATCAAAACTATAATAAGGAATGCTTGTAAATGATAAACTAATTAAACACGTTAATAACACGTTATCGATTTTTTTATATAAAAAAGGATTGGCAACATTGACTAATGGTTGTTTCACCGTTGAAGAATCTTGGCTGGTTTCAGGCAACTTAGTTTGAGAAGAAAGCGAAGCATTATTTGCTATAACTGACCGTGAAAGATTAAAATTATAATTATGAAAGCTATCATCAACCGCTGCTTCTAAAGATGCTAAAAACGAAGGTTGTGGCCACGATTTATTTTTATTAGAAACCATGTTACTATCTAATGCATTAAGCTTATCATTTGCCTGATATAGTTTGACTTTAAAACCTAGTTTTTTTATATAGTATATTGTCAACCTTAAATATTTCTATAAATCATCCTTTCCAGCAGTTTCATGCGAAATGACTATTCGTCATTAAGCGAAAATTTATCATCCAACGTTCAATTAAATTATAATGATTTACCTGCCATGGTTCATTACAGTCCATATGTGTACAAATCAATCAAGCCAAAGACATTTCTTACCAACGTAACCTACCATTATCGATTGCTTTACGCAAACATAGCGTAGATTTTGTTAATTAACCTCAGGCAAAGTTGGTAAACCAAGCCTTTAATTGGTCTTTCCTACTTAAGGTTAAGATTATTTAATAAGTTTTTTCATCCATTATTATTTAACCAACCAAGCTTTATGATGATGCTTCATTATTTTCCAGTATTATTCCTCAGTTTGCAAGGTTAAAATCGCCTAAATTCAATGATAACTATCTTCGACCTTTATTATTGAAACATGAGAATGCTAGATTTTTAAGGATGACTACTAAAAAAAATAATTTATATTACTAAGTTTAATTATCAACATCGTAATAAAGGCACTTATTTATCTTATGATAAAAAGCCGTGGCTGGTAGTTGGCCATGGTTTAATATTACCAAACATCATTATTCAATGTTTTCAATATTTACATTGCTAAACAAATTATTGTATGAAATCAAAGATTTACGCGTATATGATGTCAAAGAACGCGAAATTTAGAAATTAAATTATTTAATGGTGTGTTTAAAGAATTTTTTAATAGTGATCCTTTAAGTCAAGATTTAGATGAAACCAACGTTTATCGGAAATTATTCATAAAACGAAGAATTAGTGCGCTAGGAAAAGTGGTGTTACATCCAAAAATGCTCCTTATCGATTCGAAGTATTCATCCTAGTTTACGGTCGATTATGCTCGATTGATTCTCCGGAAGGTGATCGGGTAGGTTTAATTAATTCTTTAACAAATTATGCTCGCATAACTTCGGTTGGTTATATTGCAACCCCGTTTTATAGAACCCAAACCATTGATGCATGTTTTGCTTTAAACCCACATGATTATCACTTTACCATACCTACCATACAAATGTATTTGTCCATTTTTTGCTTTTTTGGAAAAATCTATCATCTTTATCGTTCTTCAAGCATGATTATAAAAAAACTAATTATTAAAAAACTCATCATTATTATGGCTTAGCTTTATTCAGCAATTATCTTCTAAAAACGTGATGAAAAAAAACCGTAACCATGATGAATCAATCAATGTTAAAAAAAAGGCTCGCCATTACAAGCCACCTTTAGAAAGTAGGCAAAATTTTCCAACACTTAATAATAGTAATAATAAATTTACAAATTTTTGGTTAACAAAACATAACAGCTTTCGTTATAATAAAAGTTTTTTATATAATCATGTTGATTTATTATATAATAATGAAAAATTATGCATGAAAACATACGATTATGATAATAATCATGTTTTACAAAATGGTTTTTCACGAAGCAACCATGAAATTAAAAAAACCTTACCATTATATAAAACAAAGCTTGTTTATTTTGATTTATTTGCTAACACTAGTAAGAAAAATACCATGCTATAACACGATGAGTTTTATTACATGTTAATAATCATATGTTGCCTAAGTATGATGATTATAATGATTACCAAAACTAATAAATTAACATTATTGTTTAATAAGATGCCAAAATTATTAGTCAAACCAAAAACCAAAGCTTTTACCATGAATAACCGCCTTTCGAAAAATAAAATGTCAATGTTGGGTTATGATAGTCAGTATATGACACCACCTATTACGGATAATCAATCTTTACCATTTTTACGTAAAACACATGCTTCAATGATGCATCATGATGTTAAACAAAATTAAAACCAAACTTACCGTTAAATAAACAATGGCGTTTGAAAAAAATCATAACCTTATGGAAAGGCGAAAAACAAACACCAAGATTTTCTTTTAAAAGCCTCCATGAGTTATGTGCATGTTAATTTGTCACCAGGCAATGAAAGGTTGTCACCATGTGTGAAGTTTGGAAAAATCTCACCATCAATGGTTTCAAAACAACATGTTATGGACCAAAAAACTCCTTTGTCACCTTTTTTAATAGGTATTTTGATTTTATTATTTTTCAAGGTTATGCTCCGTTAACGGCTTTTTCTCAGTTTTTTTTCACCAGGGGTCGGATTAATACCTTTTTTAGAGCATGATGATGGAACGCGCGCTTTAATGGGTGCTAATATGCAAAGCCAAGCCATTCCTTTAATTTCTCCTTCGAGACCTATTGTAGGAACTGGTTTAGGAAAAAATATTGCTTCATGTTTTGTTATTGCAAGTACCCATTCTGGTTATACTATTATATATGGGTAAACAAAGTAAACAAATTTTTTTACAACATAATCATAAACATTTACGCTATAAAGGAAACATGTTTAAACCATCGTTTAACAATACTATGTTTGGAGCAAACGCGTTAACGCGTTCCATGTTTATGAATACCATGACAACAACCGTAAAGGCCCGCTTTGCATATGAACCCAACGGGCGACGCCCGTTTCGCGACGATGAACACAACGGCGACGCCCGTTTCGCGACGATGAACACAACGGACGAAGACCGCATAGCTCGTGGGAAACCAATGGGGTGTACTCGTACTTTAAGGATCCTTCCATCGCGTAGGTCGACGATTTCTTCTAAAAGAGAAAATTTAGACGATGAACAAAGTCCATATGTTTCAGTTAAGAATTTCCCCGCCGGGGACTTTCCCGTCGGAGACTTCCCCGTCGCTTCGCCCGTTGGGTTAACTGTCGCTAAGCGTAGAAGGAGTTCCCGACGAAGAAAATCCTTGCATATAAGAAACATACACGAAACTTTTGGGGGTTTCGTCCATCGCTTGGGTATAGCCCGTTGGTTTCCCACGAGCTAGATGTTAACCGACAGGCTATGACTTCTTTCAAGGGTAAAATCGTCGCCCTCAAGCGATGGTAGGATCCCCAAATTTAAAAAAACTACCTTTTTATAAAAAAAACATGCATTGATTTACCTTATCGAAAATCTTATAAAGCCACTACTATACATAAAAAACCTGCTATTATTGACAATGCTTGGGTTCAAAAAGGAGATTTATTAGTAGATGGAACGAGTAGTATTAAACGGTGAACTAGCATCTCGGTCGCAATCTTTTTTCGATTTATATGCCCTGGGAAGGATATAAATTTTGAAGATGCCATTTTAATTAGTGATCGAGCTGCCCAAGATTGGCACAACCATTCATATTGAAGAGTTTTCCGTAAAAATTAATAAAAATGAATTTGTTTCATCGATTATTCAACCTTTTACTTGGGTTAATACTGGTGATATTTTAATTTCTAAAAAAGCGCAAATTAGATAATGAATTTATCATGAATCGATTATTATTTGGTATGTCATCAAAATCAAAACCTGACCCTGTCTGGGTCATGGCCGTCGTCATCTCTACCTAAAAGGCAAAAACAACCGCCTTTAAAAAAATCACTTCGTCAAATAAGCCATCGCTGGTTCATTATCATCGATCTTTACATATTAAAAATCATGGTTTACTAGACAATACGCAGAAAAAATAATGCATCATCTATACGATCATGATTTTAGCCGTTGGGAAAAGATTATGGTCCGATGATTTTATAAATCATAGTCATTTAAGTTTACAAGAAAAATCAATGTATTCGAAACATGGCCATGTTTTACGACCAACCTATAATAAACATTATGTGTCTTTAAAATTACCTGTAACACGTCGTTTAGGCACAAATAACGCATTTTCTGTGCATCATGTTATTTATCATTGCCTGAAAAAGTTCCAATAACCACATTATCTTCATCATCAATAAGGAGACCAATGCTTGGTATGATAGTTACCGACATGTACGGTTGAAAAATAACTATGATGTCAAGCATTATAATAATAGATCACCTTACTAGGTCACCATTACCGGCGCCAATAAGTTGGGATTCAAGCGTTAAAGATCATTTAACGTTTTTTTTGGCTAATGGATACATGTTAAATAAAATGATAGTTTATAATGACCTTAACATGCAAAAAAATTACCGTTGATAAAAACCAAAAAAACTCAACATTATATAACGCGTAAGGTTTTAATCAATACTCATGGAGTAAAAATTTTTTTCATAGTTACATCGATAAAAGGGGCACTTCAAAAAATGCAATTATGAATAATTACCTTGCTAATACATCAAACGCTTTGAAAACTAAGTTTGCTTGGAAACTATGGTGTTTATTTAAAAATCAAATCTTTTTAATTGGCAACATAAACCTTTTTTTAATGACCATTAATATTGCCAACTTGAGCAAAATAGTAATAATTTTTTAATTATTAAAGAAAAAACATGGCATTATCAAGTGTTTTTTTCAAAACTTGTTTGCTTCTTTAACCATGAACCATCGTAAAAAGCAGCTTAAATATGTGTTTAATAATCAAAAAAACAACCATTATTTTCCATGATGGAATTTTTTACCGTTTTTTTCGAAAAATAAAAAAAAAGTCACCATGCAAATTAATTATTTCAAAAATTTTCATTATTAAACAATCTCGTAAACAGCCTCGCATGGTTAGATTACCTTTCGAAATGAATAATGATATTATTAAAATAATGAATAGAAAACCACGCATGAATTTAATTTTATGGTGATTTTGTTTTTTACAAAAACAAGAAAACCAAGCTTTAACATACCATCATGGTACCAACAAACTAAGTTTAGCTAGAAACTCCACTTTCATAATAACCATCAACTTGCTTATTATTTACCCTATGTAACCAAAAATCAAATGTTTTCAAGCCAAATGTTTGCCTTTAAATAGTAGTTATCTTTCTAGGCAAACTTCGCCAAGGTTAGAAAAACTTCTTTAAAAAAAACCTACAACACTTAGCAAACCGGCAAAATCTAAAGTTATTAAACCATTGGTTGTCACCAAATACCAACCTGAATAAACTGACGGTTGAGAATTTTGAAGTAGATACAAGCTATCGAACGAGTGAATCAGTTTGTGGTTGGGTAGTTTCTATAAAATCAAATTATCCAGCATTAATTAATTATTTATCCATGTATGCTCAAGCAAAAGTTGATCATAGCGATGATAATCATGGTTTTCATGTTTTTAATGCATTAGCCAAAAACAAAGATTATGTAAAAAAACCATTATTTACCGAAACATCATGGTCATCGTGGCAAGATCATTTTAATAGTCAACACGTTAAAATAACCAAGCGTTTTTTTAAATATTGCATGTTACCATGGTTTAACATATTAGATTATTTAAAAAATTTTTCTAAGCAAAATAATAAATTATTTACTTTAAATGGCCATTATTTACAACAACCTTTTTTTTCTAGCTTTAGGCGTTATTATTCACCAAATACTAATAATTATAGTAGCAAAAGCTTTTAACGTTGCTTACGTGAATAAATTATTAACCTTACATGCTAAGTCTTGGTTAAAACTTCATTTAACCTTTGCTCATGTTTCTAAAGCTTTAGCTCCTTGGTCGCTAGGCATACTAAAATCTCATAGTATGAATGATTGGAAATCGGCGCCTTTTTATTTCCAACATGGTAAAAATTTTAGTAATTATTTTTAAAAAAAAAAACCTTTAACCTACCTGATCTTTCGAAATTATGCATGACTATGAATAATCAACAATTATTATGTGTTGAAAACTTAAATAAAAATCCTTATAATTATAAAAATCATCGTCAATGCGTGAAAAATATTTACTTTATTAGTTCAGCCTTAAATAAAAAACAATTATTAATGGCCCCCATGGTCAACACTATGATTAGTCATTTAAAAGATTATGACCATCTTCGATCGTCAGTAATGGCTACTTATGAACCAATGTTTAAAACACCTGGATGGTCACCAACCATGTATCCTATGCAAAGTACAAGTTTGCCTAAACTTAAAAAAACCAAAAAGCGTTATTTAAAAGCTTCTAATAAAAGTATTGACATTAGGCCATCGTCACATAATTTAATTATTTATTTAGCATTAGCAAAATCCTTACAAGTGGGTGATAAAATGTCTGGACGTCATGGTAACAAAGGTATTATTTCAAAAATATTACCTTATTATGATATGCCTTATTTAATTGATGGAACTCCGATTGATATTGTATTAAATCCCTTAGGTGTTCCATCAAGAATGAATGTTGGACAATTATATGAAAGTTTATTAGGCATAGGTGGATTTTACAAACATGAATATTATCGATTACCACCTTTGATGAAAATTATAGTCAACAATTTTCACGAAATTTTGTTTATTGAAATTACATGAGTTAAATAATTATCATTATTTTAATAATACTATTAAAAAACTAAAAGGCACTTTATCATTAAAATCTAATGCTTCATGGCCAAAAAAATTAAGGTTTTTATGTGTGCTAATTTTTTTTCTTTCATGCGTTTAAATGCTAAAAAACTTTCTAGTATTCATAACCTTCATTGGCAACAACGTTATTTGTTTTATAAGCTTTTTAACTTGTTAAGTAAGTTTCCAAACCGAAGCTTTACTATAAAAAAAAACCTAACCATGAATAATTACGTCTTTAAACTTACACTTCGACAGTTGCTTTTATATGCATGTAAATAATAATTTAAAAGGTTCATCTTTGCTACGATTATCTTCAATCTTTAATAATTATCAAAATAAACATTATGGAAGTTTTGATGAAACATTATTATACAATATTTCAAAACCTAGCATGTCACTTTGGATCCCTGGCAACCATGCAAATTATTTTATTTATTAACTTCGCTAAGCGTAAAGCTACCTTGGTTACTACTTAAGTTGCCAAACTTTCCACTACACGTTTACGCGCCGATGATTCAAAACAACCGTACAATTTAACATGAAAAAATCGGTTATAATCCTTATTTTCCAGGCAAAATGCGTTTAATAAGTGGTGTAAATGGCGAACTTTTTTATAGACCAGTTATTGTAGGAAAATCATACATGTTAAAACTTATTCACTTAGTGCATAATAAAATTCATGCTCGATCAACGGGGCCTTATGCATTAATTACTCAACAACCATTGAAAGGAAAAAGAAATCAAGGTGGACAACGCATGGGAGAAATGGAAATTTGGGCTTTATATGGATTTGGAAGTGCTTCCATATTATATGAAATGTTAACCATAAAATCCGATGATCCGGTTGGACGTGAACGTATTTTAAAAGAAATTGCTGGTTATCAAGAACCTACCTTACAAGACCATGAACATGATAATAATCAGTTGTTTCGGTTTTCTTCGCAAGCTTCGCCGATTATTTCCATGAAAACTTCACCACCCATGACGGTGTCTTCTCATGGTTTAGACGAACAAGTATATCCGGCAAAACCTTTAAATAATAATGAGTCATCGCTGGAAGAATTAATACCAAACAAACCATGGCATGATAGTCAACAAAAAAACTTAGCTAAAGAAAACTTAAAAAATGATTTATTTGAAACAACTATTGCTGAATCTTTTCGCGTTTTAGTGATGACTTTACGTGCATTATGTTTAGATTTACAAGTTTTTAAAGATTTAGCTGATGTTTCCGAGTTTTCTGATTATTAAATCTTAGGTTTCATACATGATGGTTAAGAAAGTTGATTATTTAAAAATAATATAACTTATGAAGTTTAGTTAACTAAGAACATTTGCCTAGAAAATGATAAACCATGATGCAATCATTTTCTAGGCAAATGTTCTTAGTTAACTAAACCTAAGAAATCATCTAAACGCTGGCATGATGCATGGTGTAAAAAAATATTTTTTACATGTGTTTAAATAACTAATATTTAAATACTAAGGTTTTTTATTGATCATGTAATAAAGTAAACATGCATCATGTTTAGTAAGGTTAATTTTTTTATACTATCATAGCGGCATTTTAATAAGAAAAGCCCATGATTTATGAAAAATATGATTTTCGAAACCGTGGATTTCCAAACATGTGTAAAATATTAATAAACAAACCATGGCTTTTAACACAACGAATAGTTTGTTTGTTTATAACAATGAATGTATGGTGTTTTTTTTACAATGCTAAGATGTTTATAGTTGTCTTCTTGGTAAAGATGATACATGATGTTATCATGGCTAAGCGTATGACAAGTGCTAATTGCCGAATAAGCATTGTAAAAAAAACCATCACCATTATAAAGCTACCGCGTTTTAGCTAAGTCGCTAGACGATTTATGATAAAAACGTTTTTAAAATCTTTTTTTAATCATACAAGTACCTGAGATTTAGTAATAAAAATTAACTTGTTTATCATGATCCATAAAAATCCTAAACAAGGTTGGAAAAATACTCAACATGTTAAATCAACCTATGTTAAATATATTATAAACCTGACTTATCGAAAAACAAAATTTGAAAAATCCATGGTAGCGGCATGTAATACATACCAAACAACCAAAATCTCCTTACTGCCAAAGAATTTACTACCATGGCAAAGATGGTATTTTGCGTCCAAGAATAATAATAGTGCCAAACAAATGATTATGCAAAAAAAACCAACACTATGTTATCTTTGGTCAAAAACAATATATTAAACAACCTTTGACGCATAATACGTTATTACAAGCTTCATGCGACTTTAAAAGCGTTTATCATGCTTTAACATGTCAACGCGTAGTTTTTCATGGCCAAACTTTGTCTTTGACACATGTAAGGTTTAATAATCGTCGAACTTTGATTAAACCTTGTTTGTTAAAGGTTTTAAATAATTCATCATTATGTTATAAACCCAACCGCTATGTATTAGAAAAAAAAATAATAAACATGTTTATGTTAAATTATTTCATCTATCGGCAGGTTTGAGTGATAACTATGTATCATCCAAAGCGTTGATTGGTGAAAAAGCTTTATATGCAACATGTTCAAAAAAAGCGCGGCGTCTTTAACATGAAAAAATATTTAACAAACCACCAACACTTTTTCTTTATGCACAAGAGCTTGAAACGGAAAAATTTTTTGGAAGAAGTTTTGATAAAAATCGTTTGAAAAAATTTGTTCGTTGGTTTGTAAATAAATGGGGTTTAAAAAAGCCATTAAATTATTAGAATCGTTAAAATCTTTAGGTTTTAAATACGCCAAAGCTTCAGGTATTTCTTTAAGTTTAGAAGATTTATATATACCTGGCAATAAAGAATCGTTAGTTAAAATTCATCAATTACAATTATTAACCCAAGAATTTAAAGTTTTTCAAAAAACCAGTGAACAAACCACTTATTCCGCAAAATTTATTTCAACTTGGACCGTAATTAATCAATTATTAAAACATGCATTTTTACAATATTTTATGCTTCGTTCACAGGTTACGGCTTTTTTAAACCATTCAACATTGTCTCATAACCTGGAAAACCAAGCATTTTCTATGGTTAATCGTTCACCTTTTCCAGCTTTACCTTTTCGAACTTTAAAACCATTAACTTCTCCATTGAACTTAAATATCAACACCAAGCATCATGCCATGCTTAATCGTTCACATGTGCATGTTTTTCAAGATGACAATGTATTACCTGCTTCATCATCGCCAACCTTAAATCCTGGTAGCTTACCTTTATATGCACGTCAAAATTTTGGTTCAGATTCTTTATATATTATGGCTTTTTCGGGTGCTCGTGGTAATATGTCTCAAGTAAGTCAATTAACCTTAATGCGAGGATTAATGTCAGATCCATTAGGAAAGCTTGTTGAATTTCCTATATTAAGGAATTTTAATGAAGGTTTAAATTTAACTGAATATTTAATTTCTTGTTATGGGGCTCGCAAAGGAATCATAGATACGGGTTTAAGAACCGCAACCGCTGGAGATTTTACCCGACGATTAGTGGATGTAGCGCATAGTATTATTATTCAACATTTTGATTGTGGTACCAATCATGGTATTTATTTAAAAACCTTAAAATTATCCAAAAATCAAAAAACACTTTTTTCTTTTACACAAAGATTATATGGAAGAATTATGGCTAATCACTCACGCATAGCCAAAGAATATCGTAATAAAGAAATCACCAATGATTTTTTAAAACATCTTAAACAAGCAAATAACTATCAAACAACTTATCAAAAATCGCCAAAAACCACCAACATGTATGAAAACTCATTAAACAAACCTAAAGCATTATTGTTTAAGAAAAATTGGCAAAAACCAAGTGTTAATAATAATGAATCAAATGATATAAGCTTTTTTTCACATCAATCATGGCAACTAGCATGGCTAAGTGGTGTTCATAATAATCGTAAACTTTTATTTAAAGGTTGCCATGTTTTACTATTTAAACATTATGTGAGAATTTTTTCGCTAACCAACAAAAACCTGTTTACTTCGAAAATTCATTTATGGTTATCATTAATGATGGGAAAAGTAAACAAACAATGTTTTTTTTAAATATTTTTATAATCATTGGGTTGCTAAGATTTTTTTACCGCTAAGTAATCAACATGATAAGCTTATAAGTAAATTATTTAAAAAAATTGTTTTTAAGCTTTATTTGCCCTTTGATGACACATTATTGCATAGTAATAATCATGGTTTTTTTATGATAGTTTATTTAAATATAAAAAAACTTCTGTTTGCCAACCTACCTTAGAATCAGATAGTTTAGCAAAAGTTATGCATAGTGACCATGAAAAATCATCAACTAAACATAGATTTCAATTATATAACCATGATAATAATGAATATTCGAATGAAATTTGTGTGCGATCACCATTAACTTGTAACATTGTACCCACCGAATATTTATGTAGAAAATGCTATGGATGGAATGCCATTGGACGAATCATAGATATTGGGGAAGCGGTAGGTGTTTTAGCGGCTCAATCTTTAGGTGAACCAGGTACCCAATTAACTTTAAGAACCTTTCATACCGGAGGGATTTATTCCGAAACCGCCGGAGATTTTAAACTTGTGGCACCGTTTGACGGAAATATAATTATACCGAATTATTGTACCATTAAAAGATATTTTAATAATAAAGAAAAAATTTCAACTTTAGTAGCATGGAAAAATCTCATAATAATGCTTTTTTTGAAAAGCACCATGATTTCCTACAATATTTAAAAAAACCTTCTAAAAAATCAGAGCCATTGGCAAGGAATATGTTTGCCAAAGAAAATAATCAACAATTATTATTAAAAAAACCTTATGTATTTTACTATTGTCATCCTTATGCTTATGCTTTAGCCGAAGCTTTACCTGGAAATTATGTTTCAACGTTGAGTTTAAAAGAAACCATGAAATGGAATCCCATGAATCAATCATTACCACGATTAGTTGATATGGTTTATCGTCCAAGTTTTGAAATAACTCCTTTAATCGCTTTACTATCACAAAGGTCCACCGTTAATAATGACATGGTGAATAATGACATAATGAATAATGACATAATGAATAATGACATAATAAATAATCAAGTGGTGCATAATGAAATGGTGCATAATCAAATGGTGAATAATCATGTTTTAAACCTTTCAACCTTAGCAAGCATGGAACAAGCCAATTTTGGCAACATTGAAAAAAACCCACCTGCTATCCTTCCTGTAGCTAAAACAAATAATAATAGTAATATTAAACATAATCAATATTCACATGTTTTACAAACATTGCCTATTAGCGGAAAGTGGCCTAAAAATTATAATTATTTTTTTCAAAAAAATGTGGCCTGTTTAAACCTGTTTATTTAACATGTTTTAAATCTTTAAGCTTTTTTTATTATTTTCCGGCAACCTTGACATGTAAATATTTATTTTTTTATGTGTTACAATCTTATTATTTAAATATTGTTCCAGGTTTGGCACTTAAAAAATAAAGTTTAAAGCCTTTAATACATACATCATGCAATGCTTAATTATGTTAGAAATCAAGGTTATTCACACAATTTTGTTTAAAAAAATACTATTAAACAATTATTTGATTATTTTCATTTAAAATGGCCTTATTTGACTACACATAATGTTTACAATTTTACGGTTAACTTCATGATTCGTTGGAAACATGAACCTTTTTTAAAAAAGCTAGTATTTATTGATGGTTGCTACATTAAACCATGGAAAAATTATATAGCTTTAAAACACATGTTGACCATCGGAACTATTAAAAAACCATGCGTTTTCCATTATGCTAGTTATCAAGCGTGCATTCAACAAGCAGAGCTTTTAAATAATACTTTTAAAGATAAACCGCAGGCTAAAACAAAATCGATTTTTCTATATGTTCATAAAAATGATGATTACAATGATACTACTATGAAATATTATTTAAAAAAACTATTAATAAATTATAGCCAAGAAAAATATTATAAAGCATTTAAACATGCTACACTTTATAATAGTAGCCTTTTTTCTACGGCAAGTCCTTTAAAAGCACGCTTTTTTGATAATACACCATGGTCGTCATTATTTCCCAAACATCTTTAAACACGATTCATTATAATCGTAATGATAATGATTATAATCATAAAAAACATAGGTTTTCTTTGCGTTTACCTTTGGCTGGATATAGTAATTATAATAAAACCCGCAATGGTCAACTAAACATGAAAGATGAAAAAATAATGCCATGGTGTTACGCAAAATCACTTTTTACCATGCATCGAATGCAGCATGTTTATATATTAAACAATCATAACATGGTGAAAAATTTATTTGTACAAAAACGTCGCCTGGAAAAGCCATGCTTAGAAAAGCATGCTTGGAAAGTAATAATTATAATAATAAAAAACATGTTGTTACTTTACCCATACATGCATCATTATTTAAGTATCCAAACAGGGCTTTAGAAAACGAAGCTTTATTAAACAATCCTTATCAATGGTTTCAAGCGGATAGTAATGTTTTTTCCAAGTAAAATTGGCTATTTTAAAGGTTCTAAAATGAAACAAGATTTTGATTTTTCCAAAACTTATAATAATCAGTTTATTGCAAATAAAAACACTATGCTTGTAAAAAAAAAATAAAAAAAATCATCTTAAACCATGCATGTTTTTACGTTTTTTAATTATCTTGGAAAATTCGCCTACTTGGTCAAATGCAAGTTTTCGTTTTATAAAAAAAAAAACATTTGCTAACTTAGCTTATAATCATTCGTCATGGTTTTCTAAAGCACAAAATAAACAACTTAACCAAAAAAACATGCTTGCTTCGGGATTTTCATCGATTTTTGTACCTTTAAGCAAAAAAAATAAAAACCCCGTCATTAATGGTTAGCTCTCAAAACTTAAATAGTTACCAAGTTTCGCCATGCTTTTTACTTTATGTGAAACAACGTTTACCGATTTTTTGGATAGTCTACAGGCCGGGCCTTTTTTCTAGTTTACATAGTGAAAAAAAAAAATCGCTTATTTGTTATAAACCCTATGTTTGCTTGGCCAAACAAAAACATTTCCATAGAACCGCCAATGAAATTATTAAATAATAAATTTCCTAATGTATTATCTTTGCATGATCTACGTAAAAACACGGTAAATTTGTATTTATTGCCAAGATTTATGCATCCATGGTTATTAAATAATAAAACATTGTTTAGGTTAAACCAAGAAAAAACCAAGTTTCAGCTAAACTAAACTTTGCTCCAGGTTATAAGGATAGCTATCGATTATTACCACCATCTACCATGAAAACAATGACCACAACATGCTTTCGCTTAGGTTTAAATAGCCATTATGCATGGAAAACGTTGTCGGGAGTGTGTTTTCAGGTTTTACAGGAAAAAAAAAAACCAAGCAACCATGTCAACCTTAGCTAAGCAACCATTATATTATCATGGCGGAATTATAAAAAAACCCGCCATTATTAAACATTAGCGAAAAATTGCTATCTATAAAACTATACAATGTTAAAAGACACCAATTAAAGTTAAGTGAAATTTATCGTTATATGCCAAACGAAATGATACCATGGAGTTTTGAATTATATGCCATAATAAATAAAATAAAAAAAAACCATGATTTATCTTTTAATATTAAAAAAAATAAAAACTTTTATAAACCTTTTATAATTTCTGAAACACCATTATTAAACATGGTTTTTCTAAGGTTAAATGATAATAGGCCAGTGATTAATAATGTTAGGAAAGGTTCATCAGGTTTTTCTAAATTTAAAGGTTTTTCAAAGGTTGAAAAACATAAAAACCTGGTTAATCGTAACCAAGCGAAACCGCTAAGTCAACTTAGCCATAATAATAAGCTTTTATTGCATGCTAATAATCCTTTAATTTATCAAAGCCAAGCCAAAGAAGGGTTTTCATTATTTAATGATCATGTTTATTTGTCTTTTTATAATCAACGGTTAGATGATTATGAGCATGATGCAGGTTTTTTTAGGCCTAAAAAACCTTAACAAAAAAACATAATTATCAAGCTTATAATGTCCAAAATATAAATAGTATACGAAAACTTCACTGGTCATTACCACTATTACGAAGTCAAGAAAACATTAGTAATTGTATACTTTTGTTTAAACATGACAATCTTAACCATCATAAAAACCCATGTTTTCAAGGCAGTGGATTTCCTACTATGCAACCTTTAAAAAATAATTATAATAGTTATTTAAGAAAAACCATGATAATATCACATGCTAAGTTGTGTCAATCTTTACAAAAATCATCACTATCATTATTTATAAAATTTATAAAGCCATTTAAAACTGATGAAAAATCATTGAAAAGGCCCCGCCTGGAAACTTTCCCAATGATTCACAACATGACGATTGACCAACCGAAGTTTGCAAAATTTTCCATGCTTTCCAACATTCCCTAAACAATGGCAAAATTTTCCTAATGCTTATAAAAAAATCTTATTTTCATTTTTTTAATAATAATAAAAACCAAAATATTGAAACATTGACCGAAAACCAAGCATTAAAATCAAAAACATTAAGCAATGAAATAATGTATAAAAAAGTATGGGAAATTCCGTTAATAAACATGAATTTGCCAAACCTTCGATTAAAGTTTCAAGCATTATCACATCCTTCCAAACCATCGTTAAACATGCCAGTTAATGATGTTTTAAACAAATCTGTTCAAACAATTTCCCACCAAGCTGCCGACCTTGAATCTACGATGATTAAATTATTACCAAACAAAACATTTAAACAATCACCCACCTTTGAAAAACCTCGTCATTTAAGGCCACGCCAGGAAAATGGTTTTTCCGTAGAATCACTATTATTTTTTTCACATTATTTTAGTTCTAATTTTTATGGTTTTTCTTCACAACTTATTATTTCCAATTTACGCATGTTAAATGTTAAACAGACACCTGCTCGTTTTCAAAGTGTTCATGGAAAAAATACTTATGTGTTGCCTTTCGACAAAAACGCTTTAAAAACCTTGTTTAATGCAAACAATTTTGACAAACTAAATAAAGATTATGAAAAACCAAACCTCACCTATGATCATAATTTCCCGACGGAATTGTTATTTAAAAAAATTCATGTTGCCAATCATGTATCATCATCGGTCGGTCACATGTCATCAAAGGAAGAAAAACCATGGTTGTGTAATTATAGTTTTAAAAAACCATGGTTTGCAACTATGTTTACACGGAATCTATCACGATTTATCGCTTATAATCAAAGGAAAATATTTAATTTGTTTACTTGGCCTAGTTTACCTAACAAAATAATGTATAAACGTGGCCTTAACATAAAACATTTTGATTTAAATGCTTGGCTTCATGTTGTGCCTACATCTTCCATAGTATCACCTAAGATGATAAATCATTTAAACGATCAATTGCCATTGCATTATTTGATTAAAGATTCTTTTAAACCAACCATAAAGTTTCCAAGTACGATAAGTAAAACTTCCGAAAATGAAAGCTTAGGATCCAATTTAAGCCTTGGCAATATGAACCTTGGCAATATGAACCTTGGCAATATGAACCTTGGCAATATAATAATCAAAGGTTTCACTTAATAATGCATTATTATTTAAAACAAGCTTATATGTTACATAATCATAAAGATTTCAAATCAATCAAACATGCTTCGCTTATTCGTCACGATAATGCAAACATATGGGAAGATTTTCATGTTTATAATAATCGTACCTTAAATAGTTTTCAAACCATGCCATTCATGACAAGATTTTTTTTAAATTCACCAGCTTGGTTACCATGGTTTAACTTTAACAGGTTGACCATCAAAGTTTTATTAAACAAAAAAACCTTAACCAAAAATCAAAACAAAGTTGAAACTTATTTTCAGCCTTCACTCAACGCTAAAAACACGTTTAGTAGGCAAAATATTGAAGAAAAGCCATACTTGGAAACTATTTCATCACCTACCATAACTTCGGGAGATCAACCGTATAAAAACAACCTTCAAGATCAACCGTATAAAAACAACCTTCAAGATCAACCGTATGAAAACAACCTTCAAGATCAACCGTATGAAAACAAAATAACCGAAGAAGTTAAAGGTCAAGTACCACACGTTATTGAAAACTTTGCCCATGGCAATAATAGTAGGCGAGCAAATTATCAAACAACGTTAACGTTAATGGCGGAAGGACAATTTAAAAAAAATCATATTGTCGTAGAAATTAAAAAAAAACAACACATGTATATATACAAAAAAAAAAGATTATTTTCTTTTTACTATTCCAAATGCTTTTCACAAAGGTTTTTTTAGTCAAACTATGCCAGTTGTTTTACCACCGACTTTTGTAAATCATAATTGTCAATGTTTAGAAAATAGTTTTTCTCAAACTGCCTTTATTTGTTCAGATAATATTCCTACTTGTAACATATGGGCAAAATCGTTAATAAATACTTTATTGTTAACACACCATGTAACCTTAAAAGAAAAAACTTCGCCATTAGTACCCACCTTGCAAAAATTTTCCCAATATCATGATGATAGTAATAAAAAATCGACAACAAACCAAGCTAAATATAGTGATGCATGGTTAAACAAAGTTTATAAACAAGATTTTTATAAAACACCAACCAACCATTTAAAGTGGAAAACGGAAGATTTAAAATTTTTATTCATGAACCATTATCAAGGTTCCGTTTTCCAACTTAACCAACCATTATCAGCATATCCATTAAAATCTTCGTTAAACTGTCAACAACTTGCTCAAAATATTTTTAATGGTCAGTTTTTAAACTATGCAAATTTAAAACCTTCAACATCATTGCTTCGCTTAGATTTGGAAAAACATTTAAAGTATTCGCTTTTTTTATTTTCTAATCGTGCCAATTTCGAAACTTTGATAACTGATGAATATGCAAACCTTAAAACTTTAATAAGTGATGAAAAACATGATGGCCAAAAACCTTGTTTTCCAAGGTTTCGATTGTTTAGTTTGATAAATAATAAATATGCAAAAAAACCATGGTTAAAAAAAATATATTTTAAACGCCATGCTATTGAAAAATCCATTCACTTTGAACATAACATGTTTATCAATAATGATAACCGACCTACTCACGAAAACCTACCATGGTCAACATTATTCATGTTGACCATCGGGACCATTGTAAATAAAATAATTCATAAACAGCGTCATTATGTTTCTTTATTTTTTATAAATAAAACGTGGCAAAGTACTCAAAAAACTGGCAAAGTTTATTTAGCCATAAAATGGAATTTAAACATTGTTTCTCAGGTTATTACCTACAAAATGCTAACCATGCATACACTTTTTTTGCGCTCTTTGATAGG
Organism: Syzygium aromaticum; assembly: GCA_024500025.1. Taxonomy (NCBI): domain Eukaryota; kingdom Viridiplantae; phylum Streptophyta; class Magnoliopsida; order Myrtales; family Myrtaceae; genus Syzygium; species Syzygium aromaticum. The sequence continues at coordinate 21,793 of JACTMA010000019.1, forward strand.
AAATAAACGTAAATTCAAAAATACATGCTCCTTATGCATGGTTGGAAATCAAGGTTAGTGATAAACATTATTTATCAAAAAAAAGCAAGCATGGTAATATTTTTTTAATAACATGCTTCGATGGTCAACCTATGATTTGGCAAAGAATAATCATAACTTGTTAAATTTTAAATCACCAACCATGCTTCGACAATTGAATTATTATGTTAAAAGTCAAATGCTTCATTATAAACGATGGCATAATAAACATTATCAAATGAAGCAATGGCGTATGAATAGACATCAACAAGTTTTATGGTATTCTTTTATTTCAGCTGGATCATTGTTTAAATCTTATGATAATAATCAAAGCTTAGCCAAAATAGCAAATAATAGTTATTTTCGCAACATAAATAATAATCAAAAACAGCTTTTAAAGAATACTTCGATGCTTTTTATCAAAAAGCACCAAGTTATTCACTATAACAACCATGATGATGATCATAATAGCCAAAATAAACAAGTCATGACTTATCGTCAGTCATTGCCAATGGCCATCAAAATTAAATACCAACCTAAGATTATGGTAAAAACCATAATCATGAATTATTATGCTTCTTTACAACCATCATGTTTTAAATTATCTTATGTATCGGTTTATAAAATCACTAAAACAAAAAAACATGATAACAAATTATTAGAAAAATCTATTAAAAAAAAAAAAAGCAAAGTTGATTTTATTTTGTACAAACCAATGACGCAACCTTTGATTACGCATAAAAACCCTTTAAAAGTATTAAAAAAAATATCTTGTAAACATCTTTTATCAAACACCCAGCAACCTTTATTTTCTAAGCAAAGTGGGAAAGATGGCTTATGGTATAATAATTATATGCGTCGCATGGTTTTAAAATACAGGGTTTTTTCATTACTTTGTAAAAAAATACACATCCAATCAAAACCTTGGGAATTACCAACCATCATAAATAAGCAAACATTGTTGCAAGCTTTGTTTTCTAAAAAGCAAAATAGTATAGCTTATGGTTCAACCTTTAGTTATGGTATAAACTTACCTAAACATGTTTATCAATTATTCTTTCGTCACATGTTATCATGGCAGATTAAAACAACATTAACCACGCATGGTTTACCATGCATTATTTTTTTTATTATTATTAAACCTAAGCTGTCTTATAACTCAAAAAAAGCTTTACTTACACCCATAAAATCATCGTTAGCAAGGATGTGGAATAATCAGCAACCTTTAAAACAACCATTAGTTGGTATGTATAGTAACCATTTGTATAATCATAGTCAGTTATTAAATCGTCAAGGAAAAGAATCTTGGCTAGGTTTAAATAATGATAAAATACCTTTAATCAAACAAACATGTAAAACGCCAACCTTAGTTTTAAGCGTAAATTGTTTAACAATGTTTGCTTCTTTACAACATTCTTTATTATCGGTGAAAAAACAAAACATGCATCATAGTATACACCATGATGTTAACCATGAAAATTATGCTAAGGTGCTATTTAAATATAACTTTCTTTGCTTTAAGTTAAGTTGGAAATCAAAGTTAAACATCATGATTTTTTTTATAATTTTGCGTCGTTTCCAGCGAAAACCGTTAAATTTTTTTACTAAAAAACATGTTTGCCAAAAATAAAAAGGCGCCAATGGTCAACTTTGTTTGTAAACTATTTACTTAAACCTAAACTATTTTCTTATAATATTAACATGAATGTTTATGTTAAAAACCCATGGGTTCAAAAAAAAAACCTAGTTGTCAAGCAAGTACCATTGGATTGTATTCTTCTTCTTTTATGGTATATGTCAACTTTAATCTTCAACGTCAAGCGTTGAAAAAATCATTTTAAAGCATGCATCTTATAATAATTATTATCACCATGTTAAACCATGGAAAAGTTTTACATATAATGATATTGTTAATGATAGCATGATTCAAACACCAACCATTATGAATAATGATGAATATTGGAAATATGAACCATTTAAAAAACATATTGTTTCCTATCAATTAAGGAACCTAAAAAAACCTTACTCTTCTAGGCCACGCCATGAAGTCATCATGTTGAAACAACTTTGTCGTCGACGGTTGTTGAAAAATCAACCTTAACTTTGTTTAAACATAAACCATGGAAGTCGCCTAATAATTTAAACCTTCATCAACCAATCAAAGTACCTAAGATGTTCGTTAACATGGTAAATAATCCTCAAAAATTACCCATGATGGGTTATTTAAATGTTTTAATTTATAAAAAACAAACCAAGCCATGGCAGCAACCACAAGAACAAGTGACATGTAGGATAAATTCAAGTGTTATGTTTGGACAATTTTTTAAAGCGGGTACTATTGTAAATTTGGTTAATCATGAACATAAACAACATTATGCTATTTCAATGAAACCTAAACAAAAGCTAAGCTTGCAAATATTTTTTAAAAATTACTTTAAAAAATCCATGGAACTTATTATTTCAAAAACCGGTTTTGCTTTTCATTTTTTTTTACTTAACAATCATTTCCTTTCTAAACAAAGGTTTTATAATAATAATAATAACTTTCATTGGAGAAAAGGTAGATTTCCAAAATTTAACTTCACTTACCAAAGCCATGAAACTATTAATATGTCATTAGATCGTAATTATAGCTTATTATTACGATATTTATTTGAAAGCAAGCGTGCAGTAACAGTATGTAATAACATGTTAAATCATGATGATTACATGAACCATGCTACTATTCCTTCTTCTAGTTTATTGCCAGTACAATCTTTAATGTCGGAATTTTATTATGAGCCATACATGTTAAATATTCGCATGCATGCATCATTATTACACATATTAAATAATAATAAAGTGTTAACAAGTAATCAAAAATCCTATGCATCAACAGGTGGTTTACCAACTTTATTTTTATATCATAACCTTGATTTTCTACATTACTATAATGATAGTTATAATTATAATTATCATTGGCATTTTATGCATAGTTTATTTGATATTGTTATGGCTAAAAATGTTAATCATTTTCGACATGCTAGATATAATTTTAATGATTTTACCAAAAAAACGCATAGTCAAAGCTTGGCAAAAAACCACGGTTGTAAATCTACATTTTATCAAGTAAAAAAACATGCATGGTTTGACAATCTATCCTACCAATCAATAAATCGTCTTGAAAATACATTATCGACACATGTTAAATCATCTCAAAAATACTATGCTGCAACGTCAAGAAACATCGCATGGACAAAACTTCCCGTCAAAAACCATTTTAAAAGCAAAGTTCAAGCTTATGAACCATTTTATAACTTAAGTTTAAGGTCAAACAGGTTTAATAAAGACAATCTTTGGAAAACGTCCATGATTATTCATGATCAATCAATGCAGGTTAATAGTATTCAGACGAGGCCTTTTCAAATAATTATTTTAATAATAATTATTTTTTATATGAAGTCGCTTCTTTAGCAAGTAGTTCAAAATCGTCGGATATTACCCAAGGTGTTCCTTTATTAAGACGTTATTTTGATTTACCCAAAGAAAGTCCTATTCATTTGCTTTTAAAGCAAACATTTGAAAAATATTATTCTTATGCTACCAATCAACCATCGCTTAATGATAATTTAAATGCTAATGTTTTACCATTTCATTTAAATAAACGTAATTTTTCTCAGTATTTAAAAAAATGGACCACTATACCAGCCAAAAACAAAGTTTTTAAAAAATCCAAAACATTGTTTTGGTCAAATTATGAACAAACTTACCGTTTTAAGAACAATTTTTGGCTAAACGCCTTGCTTATAAAAAATTGGAAAAATCATGATAACATGTTTAGCCACCATGTAAACGTTTTTTCATTTAAGCCTGAAAATAAACGTAACATGTTATGGAATAAAATCTTCAACTTATTTAAAACAAAATTTGAATTTTATTCACCTTTTGGTTTAAATAAAAATTCTATTATTTCAAATAATGCTTATCGCTTGTCTTCTTTTTTAATGGCTCCTACTATTAATTCAAATTGTAACAATTTTCAATGTTTACGATTATTGCCTAATAAAATGATTTTTTCATTAGAAAAAAACATGCCAACCAAAAGGCAACCTTTAAAATTTAACTTTGCTGGGCAATATTTTTCATCCAAAGATATTATGCATGTTAAAAATTATAATAACCTTCATTTCCAACCAAGCTTAAAACTACCAGCCGAATTTTCCAATTTTGATTATTTTTTAAATTACGAATCGTAGCTTTAAAATATAGTTTAATAAGAGTATTACAAAAAATTGTAAATAATGTACAAGCAGTTTATCGTGGTCAAGGCGTTGATATTTATGATCAACATATTGAAGTATTAGTAAGTCAAATGGGTTTTCAATTATAAAAATTACCATAATTATGGCCCCTTTTAAAAGATTATTTTAAAAGCAAATTATAGACATTGCAAAAAATCACAATATTATTAAAAAAATCAAAAAAAAAAAAAAAATAACTATAAAAACCTTGTATCTTGAAACCATGGCCGGTTTAAATCACGGTTGCTTAAGACTAGCTTTGGCTAAACGTTATATTTAAAAACCGTGGTTTACAGTGGCCTGTTAAGCAAGGCAGTGGCCTGTTAAGCAAGGCAGTGGCCTGTTAAGCAAGGCAGTGGCCTGTTAAGCAAGGCAGTGGCCTGTGAAGACCTTGATTTCCAATTCATGTTAAAGCATAGGCAGGAATCATTCATGTTTTTTATTTATTTTTTGAATTTTTTTTTGATAATTTGCAGCAATTATGTAAAAACATGTTTGTTCAGAGACTAATTTCTATAACATCAGCAATTTAACGACATGCTAATATTTTAAAAATAAACCTATGAATTATACTAGTATTTAGTAATGTATTAACATTTAAAAAAGCATAATAATAGGTGACAAATCTTAACCTGCCAAAACACTGATAATGTCATAGTCCATGCATTATTGTAAAATAATGCACATAATGTCAAAGATTCGAGTAAAAGAAGAAGTTGATTCTAAATTTTTCTGGAATGAAATTGTTCCGTTAAATTTGATTAAAAATACCACGAATTTAGAATTTGAACCATTATTATCAGGTATAACAAAAATTTCATTACAAACAGATTCATTTATATCTGCGGCAAGTTTTCAAAATTCAAGTAAAATCTTAAGTCAAGAATCATTAAAAAACAGTAAAGATTTTATTTTTGGATTAAAAGAAAGTATTATTGTTAGTGAATTAATTCCTAGTGGAACAGGAATTTTTATGTAATCATTATGTGTACAGAATTTTTATGTAATCATTAAAAAATATGCTAATGTCTACAGGTACGGTTTTTTAAAGATTGCCATAGTATTAAAAAAATAATCATCGTAAACTTAGATTTTTTTTTTTATTAAACATGTGCAATTTAAACTTCGCTCATAAATAGCAAATGACTAAACGCCAATTTTTTACTAAATGTAATAAATTTTTCATGATTGTTGATATTAAACAAATACATGATTACTATCAAAGCTTAACATTAAAAAAAAATAATAATAACCAAGTAAAAAAATATAATCTTAACAAGCCACGTCTTTAACAAGCCACGGCTTTAACAAGCCACGGCTTTAACCAGCTTTACATAATCAATAATTATCATGTTAGGATCATCATTTAAGGAAATCTACGGCCTTTGATATTAGTAATCAATAATTTAGTGTTTTTAAAGTGACATTATATATTATTATCTTTAACCTATAGCAACATAATAGTAAAAATTATAATAAAAGCAAAAGAAATAATATAAAAAAAAACATTTTTCTAATGACCTTTAACATGAACGGTTAATTTATAAGTTTATTTAAACGCTTAACATGTTTTTTCATAATGTACATAAATATCCAGGTTATTTATTATTAATTAATAATTATTATAAAAATCATCTATTAAAACACATGAGTAATATGTTAGTTTAGTTTTCAAGGCAGTGGCCTGAAAAGCAAACATGTTAGCATCTTTGTCAACCTAAGCGTTTTAATTCGTTTAACGATTAATGATTAAAATAGACTACAGGTATAAACAAATTTTTTTATAAAATAATGCTTTGTTTTTTGATAAAAAAAAAATTTGTCATATAATATTATTATTATTAATCAATAATTTTTAAAGAAAAGGTTTATTTATTTAATATATTAAATAAATTTTTTCAGGTTTTTTAGATTTTACTTATTGTTTTATGGCATTTATCTTAGGTTTTGTTTATCTTAGGTGTTTGAGTTAAACAAAATAATGCTAATAATCTTAATATTTTAAACATGTGTGTTATCATTATTTTTTTATTAAAAAAATAATGATTAATCAAGTGTTTTGTTTTGTTAACTAATTGTCATTTTTTAAATTATGTTTTATTTGATAACTAAACAATTATTTATAATAACACTATTAACAAATTAAATAATACTTAATTATGGAAATTAATATTTTAGGTTTACTTGCTACGGTTTTATTTATTCTTATTCCAACCGCTTTTTTAATTATTTTATATACAAGTAGTAATCAAAGTCAAAAAAATTAATAATTGTTTAATAATAAACATTATACAGTTATAAGGTTGTTTGTTTTTTTATGGCCATAATTTTCAAGCATGACTTTCTCATGGTCTAAAGCGATGAAAACCAATTGCTTAAAAATTTTTATTTTTTTCATGCTTAAATTAAAAAAAATCATCAAACATGCATTATCTCAGGTTTTTTATTATAAATAACCAACCAAATATCATAATAAACAAACAATTAAAAAAATTCCGCATTTATTGGTCATATTATTACAAATTACGTTTATAAATTTCAATAATCAAAACCTGCCGAAAATAATGTTTAATATGCTATGAATAAATAAAAACATAATAACATGACTAAATGGCCTGGATGCATATTATTAAAAAAAGTAAAAACTTTACAGGCCACTGCCTAGGAAATCATCATATTCATAAATCATATTAATCAATAATATTATTAATAATTAATATTATTAATCAAGAATCATCTGCCTTAAAAATCTAATGCCTTAAAAATCTAATGCCTTAAAAAAATGCTGTTAAACTTTAAGTAAAGCTTTTATTTATAAACGCCAAATAGTAGTAAATTGAAGCTTTAGAAAGATAAGCTTTTAAATGAAAGAAAACTTTTAATCTATGAAAATCTAAACGTCTTTATAATAAATCATTATTAAACATGATTATTATTATGAAAAATATTAATAATCAAGGAATTATAGCATGCAACAAAATAAATTAATTAATAAATTGTTTGGTGTAGACCATCAAAACCTAGCAAAAATAAACCAAGCTCATAGTTATAAACAAGGTTGTAAAAAACATTTAAAGCTTAAAAATAATAATATTATTAGTAATATTAATAATTTTATTATTAAAGGCATAATAGATTTTTTGAAAACTATTCATTGCTTGGGTCAGGTATTTTTTATGGAAGGTTGGTAGTTTGAGGTTTTTTATAATTATAAAAAATGCGCTTTAAACTTTTATAGCATAATTTTTTATTGATAAAACCTGAGATAAAACTTAAACATGTTTGTTGAAATTTTGTATTATTAATTTTTTTTTTAGAAAAAAATAGTTGTTATGCATGAGATTTTATAATTTTTCTAATTTATTAGAAATATTTATAAAGCATAACCATACAATATTGAACATGAATTCTTTCAGGCATGTTAACATTTTTTCTTTTTAGTAAATTTAACATGTAAATAATTAAAAAGAAAAAGTTTTGTGAAACTTTTTGGCTTAGTATTTCAATTTAATAGTATGTTACATAGTAATTAAATAATAATCAAAAAGTTTCTGCTTTTATTGACTTAAAAAATAAATTCTTAAAATCATGGAAACATTTTTACAATTATTTTCGTTATTGTTAATTCTTTCAGTTGGTCCTTTAGTAATTGTATTTTTAGCGTTAACGAATTCAAAAAGTTTATAATAATGCTTTTTTTATTACAAACATAATGTATTAAAAATATAATCATCATGGATAAAACAACGAAACAATGTTAGTTTTATCGAAACATTATTAGTAAAACTTCTTGGCATTAGTAGTAAGTTGGGGCCTTGAAAAACAAAGCCTTTATTTATTAATAGATACCATCAACAATGATAGTTATTATTTTTTTACGTTTTTCGTAAAAAAAATTATTAAGGCGCAGTTTAGAAAAACGCAGTCTAAAAAGACGCAATCTAAGTAAAACTTAGAAAAACGCAGTCTAGAAAGACGCAATTTAAGTTTTACTTTATAGACGCTTATATATTAGTTATCATTGTATAGTAAACAAAATCTTTTTAATTAAATCATTGAATGTTGACAATTAACATTGAAACAAATAATTGTTAATTGTCAACATTCCATGCTTTAACTAAAAAATTTTGTTTACATTATAATAATTATGAATAAAAATACAATAATTATTAGCTATTTTAGTTTTTTATTAATAATATTAATGGTCAACATTAAATATTAATTGTTTACAATATTATTATCATTATTAAAAATATATTCATTAAATTTATATGCCTACTACACAACAATTAGTAAAAAAAGCAAGAAAAAATTTAAACAAAAAAATTAAAATCTCCAGCTTTAAAAGCTTGTCCACAAAGACGAGGTGTTTGTACACGTGTTTTTTCTACCACCCCTAAAAAACCAAATTCTGCCATACGTAAAGTAGCTCGAGTTAAACTATCATCAGGTTATGAAGTAACTAGTTATATTCCAGGGGTTGGCCATAACTTAAGTGAACATTCCGTTGTACTTATTCGTGGTGGTCGAGTAAAAGATTTAGCAGGTGTGCGTTATCATATTATAAGAGGTACCTTAGACACGTCCGGTGTTAAAAATCGCGCAACAAGTCGAAGTAAATATGGAGTAAAACGATCTTAATTTATAGCCAAAGTTTAATATGAAAGCTATGATTTAATAAAACCTTTGAAAATAAATTTCTTAGGTTAAATTAAAAAACCTAACAAATATATAAAAACAGTGGTCTGGTTGTAGCCGGTTAAAACATGAAATTTCCAAACATGTAGCCATGTTTCGATGTTAAACGATTATTTAACATGTTTATATTGCTTATACATAGCATTTAAATCATTGTTCCGGAAAATCCAGTGTTTAACTTTTTTCCACCTTTAGCGTAAACTAAAGCTGGAAAAAAAAATTAGTAGAAATTATTTTTATTATTTAACATTAAATATACTAACAAGCCATGGCTTTGGAATTGTATCAAATATAATAATATATTAATAATCATTATGTTAACCATTAAAAATTGTTGTGTTTAACCTTCACTGCATAATAAAAAAGTAATCGGAAAAATAATTATGTTTTATTAAACATGTTTTTCAAGTCACGTTTTTTAAGCATATTTTATAAATATATTAATATTTTATGGAATGATTTGCTTTTATAAGCACATGTTAGGTGTTTAAAATTTTTTTGATTTACCATGTTTTTCATAAATAAACAATTTCTACTAAAACAATTATTTTTATTTAACAAAATAATTTAAATAGGCACACATGCACTTTTTTTATAAGGCTTTATAGGCCACTGCCTTTGATTTATGAATTTGTGGCTTGGATAGTTTTTCATAACTTTTTGGCGCATAGGTAAACACATGCATTTTTTTGTGCATAATGAATTATTGTTTATTCCCTGAGGCAATAGTTATTTCCTTAAAAATAAAAGCCCCACTGTCAACGTAATGATCATTTTACGTTAACATGTTTTATTCAATGGTTAATATTTTTTAAGTGTATACTAAGATTTAAATATTATTATTATAATAATTGACTTTTGTTATTTTATTTTTTAATAAACATGTTTTGAAAATCTCGCCTGTTGAAAATGTCGCCTGTTAAAAAACAGTGGCCTATTGAAAATGTGGCCTGTTGAAAATGTGGCCTATTGAAAATGTGGCCTGTTAAAGCCCCGATTTTCTACTTATTATGCACGTAGTAAAAAAAAGCAATAATCAAACCATGTTAATACTATGATTATTAACTTAATAATGAATGAAAGAATGATTTTTTTATAATTATTTTTTAATCGTCATTTTAACATACTATAAAGAAAATAGTTATAGTATGTTATTTTTTCAAAGACAGTGGCCTAAATACATTGATTTTTTCATCAACGGTGATATATTATTTTTTAATATATTCGTCAAAATATATTATTACTAATAATAATATAAATATTAACATGAATAATAACTATTTAGCTTAAGTCTTTGGAGGCTACGCCTTTGCAAGTTACGCCTTGGAAATTTACGCCTTGGAAATTTACGCCTTGGAAATTTACGCCTTGGAAATCTACGCCTTAGAAATCATCATGTTTAAAAAAATTCATAATTTTTCGGTGTATTTGAATGAAAAAACATTGAATCAATGACCGTTAATCATGTTGAAAATCAAGGTGCTAAAAAAATTATTAAAACTATTTCATGATTTTTTTGTCATACATGTCAACTTACTTAGCAATTAAAAAAATGTTTTTTATGACTTTTGCATGTTTTTCTTTTATTTTTTTATTTATTTTTAACAATAATCATTCAAACATATATAATAATGCAACAAAAATTCAATGTTTTTGGTTAAACATAATATTAAATAATAGTATAATTATTATTAATTATACTATTATTTTTTCAGCTATGATGCATGTTAAACCTGTTAAAAGTTATGAAAATGTAAGCAAACCACATTTTCGGAAAACAAGGTTTACACAGGCCACATAATCAATAATCCACGCCTTTATTTCATGGTTAATTGTTTTTTTTGTTACTGATTTACAGTATATTTACCAGTAAATAGCCTTAGCAATTATTCATAATTGTTATTTAAACGCTTTTTAAGTTCTTTAAAAGGTGAATGGTTTAAATAAATTCATTAATAAATTATTATAAAAATAATAGTTTTATTAAAAAAATAAACCTATCCAGGCCACTGCCTTAACAGGCCACTGCCTTAACAGGCCACTGCCTTAACAGGCCACTGCCTTAACAGGCCACTGCCTTAACAGGCCACTGCCTTAACAGGCCACTGCCTTAAAAAATAATTATTATTTAAAACCATCGAAATTTATTTATTTAAATAATGTTTTTTAGTATTTAAACAAGGTTTTTAAATTTTTAACAAGGTTCATTGCCTAAAAATTATTCATACAAAACATGCTAAAAACCTAAACCTAAGCTCATAATCTTTAAATCAATTCGCACAAACGCACTTTTAAAGTGCTGTTTTTCTTTGCTATTATTGGTTTATGGTAGATAACACTTGGGTTTTTCTTTGCTAGCATTAGACTTTTAAATTTTTTACACGGTTGTTAAAAATTGTTTAATAACCATGAAAAATATTTGCATCATGTCAATTACACTTAATTGCCAGACGTGATCAAAAATGGTGAAATCTTGTTTATAAGGTTTATAATCATTAACATTATGTTGTTTGTTTTAATGATATTTATAAATGTTTTTACAAAAAAATAATACTATTACTTTAAAAAACCTTGCAAAAATACCTTATAAGTATGTATTTTATTGATAATAATTGTTTACTTTTTACTACATGAATTAAAGTTAAATGTTTATTAAAAAATAATAAACAATAATTATTATTAATAATAATTATTCAAACATTATGAATGTTTGACAAATTTTAATAAATAAGTTAAAGTATTATTTACTAATAATAAAAAATGTTAACAATTTTTTATAAAGAGGGCGTAATTCTAATAGGTTAGAATCCCCGGTTGTCACTCGGGTGGTTGCGAGTTCAAATCTCGTCGCTCTCGTATTTATGATAAAAATATTTAATTATTTACTTGAAGCATTGTAAAGAATTCCTAATAGTAAGAATAATTTGCATGTTTATGAAAGATTATACATAAAAAAATAATAATATTTACAATTAAGCCCACTACAGGAGTCGAACCTGTAACATACAGTTTACAAAACTGTCATTCTGCCTATTAAATTAAGCGGGCAAGTAATAATAAATTATTTTTTTTAAAGTTTTAGAAAAAAACCAAAAAAAGTAAAATTTTAATTAATTATAATGAAAATAAGATTCTTTGTCAAATTTTATCGTTTAGCAAGTATTTTTGTGGAAACATTAGTTTTTTTTCGTTTTATTATGCGTTATTTGGTTATATAAAAGCTCCGCTATTAATAATGACATGTTTTAATAGTCACAATTATTTTAATAATTGTGACTATTAAAACATTGCTTTATTTAACCAAGTAAAAAAAGTTTTACTATTTAAAGAATCTATGCATAGTACTCATTGTTTTAATAGTCACAATTATTTTAATATTATGTGTTTTGACCATAAACAAGTAGTTTTTATTATTTGTTTATGGTCAAAACACATAATATTAAAATATTGAAAAATCTAAAAAAAATTTCTAGTTATTTGAAATTTTGAATTAAAAGTAAAAAATAAAAATTATTAAATAAATTTAATTTTCTTTAAAATAAAATAATCATTTAAAAAACCAGCAAAAACTAATAAAGCAATTAAAAAAATACTATAAAATAAAAAATAAAACATGACACATTTTAACAAATCTTTTTTAGATTATTAATCTTAATAATTAATAATGAATACATTTAAAAAAGCAAAAATTGACCATGCTTCTATAATAGAAGCATAATCAGCTGATGATGCTTCTATTATAGAAGCATATATGCAAAAAAAAACATTATTTTCTAGCTTAATGTTAAAAAATAATTTTTTTTTGCATAATAGATGGTTATTTTTTAACTATTCATTAAAAAATAACTGTTTATTAGCAACTATGCTTTGATGTGCTATTTTATAAAAGCATCAAAGTAAAACTTTTATGTTTAACATAGTGTTGCTACGTTTTCAATAAACAATTTTTAACCAAAGCAAAATATGTTGAAGCAAATAATATAAATACATGCAAAAAATTGTTAAACTTAGGTTACCTACGAATTTTTCACATGTATTTAGGCAGAGCCATTTTATAATTTTTTGCCTTTACTAATTTTCGGTAATTATAAATTGCTTGTTTTTCATAAAAAAATAATTATTTATTAATAATTAGATTTTTTTATTTTTCTTTCATAGTATTATTATTTTATTTTTTGAACATGTGGCCTGTTGAAACCGTGGCCTGTTGAAACCGTGAATTGATGAATTTGTGGATTTATGAATAATATGATTTATGAATATGTGGCCTGGATACTATGAAAAAATTTAATTAATCAATTATTATAAATAATTCATTGTTTATTAATTATAATACATTTTAAAAAAATAAAAATAATTAATTGTTTGAAAATATTTGATTTTTAAAATAATTAATTAATAAAATTATTAATAAACAATCAAAAAAAAAAAATAGTATCCAGGCCACATATTCATAAATCCACGGATTCATAAATCATCATTTTCATAAATCATCATTTTCATAAATCATTATTAATATATAATATTATTAATAATAATATTATTAATAATTAATATTATTAATAATTAATATTATTAATAATAATATTATTAATAATTAATATTATTAATCAATAATCCACGGTTTCAACAGGCCATTGCCTTATGAGACCACGCCTTGATAAAGCCAGGCCTTGAGAAGGCCAAGCCTTGATGAGGCCAAACCTTGATGAGGTTATGTTTTTAAAAAAAACTTTTTAACAAATTTTTCTATCTAGGCTGTGCTATAGCAATTTTTAATATAATTATTTTTTAACAAAGGCCGTAGATTTTTAAGGCCGTAGATTTTAAATTTTTAAGGCATTTTTAGATTTTTAAGTTTTTATAGAATAATTGTTATAAATTATGGCTAATGAAACAGTTTTTTCATACATTAACAAGTATGATTATTATTTAATTACTATTTATTATTTTCTACTGGGAAGGAAGGATTCGAACCTACGCAATGGTACTGCCAAAAAAGTACTGCCTTGCCAACTTGGCTACTTCCCATATAATAAATAAATATATTATTTTTAAATTATTTATAATTATCAAAACTTTAAAAGATTTTTATTTGTTAGTAATGTTAAATAATTTTAATAAATTTTTTTTTTTTGTCAATAAAAAATAATCGTAAGTTTAAAAAAACACTTTGTCTAAAAACTTGGTTTTCCAAACATGCATAAAATTTCAATATTATTTATTAAAATATTATTTTTAACCATCAAAAATAATATTTTAGTGAATAATTTTTTTTTAAAGCTTTACAACAATATAAAAAAAACCATAGTCTTTAATAATTAAAAAAAAAATTTATTAATAATCTTGATTTCCACCAAAGTTTGACCTATCGAAAAGCAATTTAATGCGCTTTGATACAACTATGTTTCAATTATTTAGCTTTGATTCTATAGCTGATTAAAAAAAAGAAGTACTTGTTTATAAGTTTATGTTTTTCAAAATATTAATAATTTCAATGATTTAAACTTAATGGTAAATCGAAATTATCATGGTACATTTTCAATAAAAAAAAAATAGTATCCAAGCCACTGTTTCATAAATATTATTAATCAATAATATTATTAATAATTAATATTATTAATAATTAATATTATTAATCAATAATCATCTGCCTAACAGGCCACAAAAAATCCACGGTTTCAACAGGCCACTGCCTTGAAATCATGGGTTTTATAATAATAAAGTTTTTTTTATTTCAGCATAAACCTAAGCATTATTTAAAATATTCATAAAAAAACTCATAAACAAAATAAAAATCTATTATGCAAAAAAATCATGATTAAAAAAAACCTGCCTAAAATTTACACTTATTAACAACAAATAAGGATTTTTTTAAATTATTGTTTAATAATATATAGTATATAAGCAGTAAATGAAGCATGAAAGTTGATCTTTATGAAAATTTAATTATGCACGTTTAAACAAGGTTTTTTTTTAGATTAATTATTATTAATAATTAACATGATTTTTGTTTAATAAGTCATAAGATTATTTATTTTTTTGACATTATGAAAATACTTTATTATTATTAATAATATTATTAATAATTTATCATTGTTTTAAAATGACTATATTTGTAAAACCTTAAGATATTTTTATAAATAATTAAAATAAAAAACTATGCATAGGTTTTTGCATTATGAAACTTTCATACAAAGTGTATGATTGATTTTATAATAAAAATCATTAAAAAATAGTATAATATTATTAAATTTTTACATGAAGCTCCAAAAAAATTAAGATTCTTATAATAATCATGGTGGTATAGCTTAATTGGTTAAAGTTTTGGATTGCAAATCCACAGATCCCAGTTCAAGTCTGGGTACCTCCTTATAATGTTTCACTAAGATTAAAAAACCTAAAAAAATGCATGTATTAATAAATTTTATGATTATTATGCATTATTTTATAAATGTTGTGTGTTATCTTGAAATTGTTAAAAATCGAAACATGATCAATGTTTTTAAGCATAATGTTTTATTTGCATGAATTAAAACTTTAAATGCTAAGATTATTATAAACCTATTATTTTTTTCTAATGGTCTTAAGATTTAAAGTTTTATAAAGGCCACGCCTGGAAACTTTAAATCTTAAGACCATTAGAAAAAAAGGTCCGGCCTGTAGACTATGCAAAAATTAAAGATTTTCATGATTAAACATGTTTACTAAGTAATAATAATCATGTGTTTGGCAACATTTATAAACTACTTCCTAAACCATGATAAGAACCATAAAAGAAAATACCAACTACACCTATTACTGCAGTTCCTAAAACTGTACCTACTAACCATAATGGAATACGACCTGTTGTACCACCAGTATTTGACATATCTACAAATGTATTATTTTATAACTTGTTAAAAAACTTTTTTTTACTGCCTAGGTTTATCTAAGCACTTTTTTAGTTTATATTTTTCTGTATGTACTATAGAATTATACATGTCATTTTAAACCATTAAGCATAAACATGTATAATTTTAAATGTTATAAGTTCAATGTTGAAGGTTATGATAACCTTTAAATAATTGTGTTATTTTGTTTTTAAAAGCGCTAAATAACACAATTATTTTAATAATTATTTTTTATGATTGTTAAAATATTTGTTAACCTTGTGTTAATTTTTTTGCTTTTTAAACATAGTAAAAACCAAACATTGGCAACAAATATTTTTAATAATTATTATTTTAATAATTCTTTATTCAAAACTCACTATACATAGGATTTATGTGTCAAATAGTTGGTTTAAATAATCTTGACAATGTATGGTTAAACATACATGATGATTAGAATTTTTAGTTAAAAATATAACTCGAAAAAAGAACTGCTAATACAAAAATTGTTAATAAACCCCAATATAAGCTTGTACGGTTTAAACCTACGCTTACACGTTCACGTTCATTTGTCATAAAAAAAGTATTAAAATTTTTAATATATGTATATTTTAAAAAAAATGTATTTTAAAATAAAAATTTTATAAGCTAACTTTAAAATTTTAATTATTAAATAAACTTCATTAAAAACCATGATTTCCGAAAATAATGATCCGAGGCAGTGGATTTCCTAACATGATGATTTCCAAAAATAAAATCATTAAAAATCTAATCTGTCAAAACCATGATTTCCAAGGTTTCGATTGATGAATATGATGTTTAAATACTATTATTTTTTTAATAATAATAATTTACTTGATAAACAATATGTAAACATGTTAATCATAACATGGTTATTATTAAAAAAAGAAACCTATCCAGGCCACTGCCTAAAAAAGCCCTGTTTTATAGGCCACGCTTTTCAAATAGATCACATGTTTCAAATAAACCACATGTTTCAAATAAACCACATGTTTCACATAGATTATATGTTTCAAATAAACCACATGTTTTACATAGATTATATGTTTCAAATAAACATTATTTTTAAATCAATCACGCCTTTCAAATAAGCCATGTTTTTAAGGCAGTGGCCTGGATACTTTGTTTATATGTTTAAATAACCCAAAGGTTTTGACTAAAATAAAACATTTTATTTTTTAGCATGATTATTTGATTTTTAATAAATCGGTTTGATACATGTTAACTATTTCAAATAATTAAAAATTATTTATTAAAAATATTTGCCTTAAACATTTGAAATAAATAAAGTATCCAGGCCACTGCCTTAACAGGCCACTGTTTTAACAGGCCACTGCCTTAACAGGCCACTGCCTTAACAGGCCACTGCCTTAAAAACAAAAAAACATGATTATTTAGGTTATGTTTAACATGGTTATAAAAATATAAAAGCTTAAGCTTTCAGTGTTACACACGTCATTTTAAAACACCATAGTAGGCTATCACCATAGTAGGCGAACGACTTTAATAAACAATATTTATTAATAATAATCATGAATAAACAATGTTTATGAATACATGAATGTTTAGATGTTTGACGTTTTTAGCAATGAATAGGGTATTTTTATAATGATAAAAATACCATGAATATCATATTGTTAATATGATAAAAATACTTTATTAATCATTGCTAGGATAAAAAAACATTATTATTATTAATAATTCATTCATTAATCATTGTCATGTATTACCATGCTAATTGTTAATATTTTTTATACTAGTAAATATTTTTTTAATTGTCTAATTTTGAAAACGTTATTTTTTGTTAATTTTTTAAACATAGCGATGGCAGCCGTGATTTTATTTTGACAGTGAGTACCATGTATTATTATTTGCAATAATATATTATTGTCATTATAATAAAAATTAGCTAACATAAAAATAATGGTTGTTAAAAAACAACTATTTAAAAAAACATAAAGTATAACTTTTATACAAAGTTTATAGGTTTTAAACTATAAAGTAAATGTTTTATTTTTATAAACATTCATATGTTAACTAGTATTATATATTTTTTTACTTATATTTTCAATAGTTAATTATTAATTATTATTTAATAATGTTTCAGATTTTTCTCGATCGTTGGAAAACGTGGTTTCAATCGACAATGATTTAAACCAAGATGAATCGTAACCGATGATGATTTAAACATGCGGTAACATGAGTAACAGTAAGCGGCGATGGTTTCAATAGGCAAAATCTTTTGATTAAAAACATAAAAACCTTGTTTATTTATCATTAACATGAACCTAGTTTATTTTGCCATCAAAGTAGGAAATCCACGGTCTAGGAAATCCACTGCCTCGGATCATTATTTTCTTTATGAAAATTTAATTATGCACGTTTAATCAAGGTTTTTATGAATAAAAGATGTTTATATTTTTTCTTGACAACTAAGCTTTGTTTAATAGCATGTTTAGCTTTTTTCATGGATGGTTTTTAATAATTTTCTTTAAAAAATAATACTATGTTAAATAACCGGTTAACAAATGATAAAAATAAATATTTATCATTTGCTATTTATAAAACATAATTAACAAAAAAATTTACATGTATGGGTATCGGTCGTGTTTCTCAAATTATTGGTCCAGTAGTAGACGTTACATTTCCTGATGGAAATTTACCAAATTTATTAAATGCTTTAGTAATTAAAGGGAAAAACACGTCTAATCAAGACATTGCTGTAACCGTAGAAGTTCAACAATTATTAGGTGATCATACGGTACGTGGTATTTCTATGACGGCAACCGAAGGTTTAAGTCGAGGGTTAGAAGTCATTGATACTCAAGGTCCTTTAACTGTGCCCGTAGGAGATTTAACGTTAGGAAGAATTTTTAATGTTTTAGGTGAAACCGTAGATGGCGTTAAAGCAAACTCAAAAAAGAGCTGATTTTAAAGAAAACTTACCGATTCACCGTCATTCACCAGAATTTACGGAATTAGACACAAATTTAAGTATTTTTGAAACTGGTATTAAAGTTGTCGACGTTTTAGCTCCTTATCGTCGTGGTGGAAAAATTGGTTTATTTGGTGGTGCCGGTGTTGGAAAAACCGTGGTTATTATGGAATTAATTAATAACATTGCCAAAGCACACGGAGGTGTAAGTATTTTTGGTGGTGTAGGTGAACGAACACGAGAAGGAAATGATTTATATCATGAAATGGTGTGGGTTGGTAGATAAATTATTATAAAAAAATAAAGCGTCCTTAAAAGGTCAAAAGCCAGCACCTAACTTATTAAAAAAATGCATAATTTTCGATGATCAACTTAAACATATTTAGCAAATAATAAGGGGACCATAACCTGGTGTAAAAAGCGAACCTAAGCAAGTTTTTATAAGCTGCAGTATCGCAAGGCAATGTGTTAAATAAGGTATGTTTAGTTTTTCAAAAAACTTTGCCTGCAAACTATTGATAAGTATCAGTCGCTTTTTAATCAATGCGCTGTAAATTCATTATGAATTAAAGCATTTTTACAAGCATTATGTATTTAATGAATTTTGATTTTTTTATTATGCATAAACTTCGGTTAACATACATGATAAAAAAAAAACTTTTAATAAATTACCTTTAAACACAAACAATTATTTTATTTAACCAACATTGTTGGCTAAAAGCTAAAAATCAAAGATGTTTAGTATAATTATTAATTCTTACAAGCTTTTTAAACGCTTTCTTTTAGCCAAAAGAGGATTGTAATACATTAACGCAGGTTAATGATTTAAAATCGATCAGTCAATATGAAAAACTTAGTCATTCATGCAAAGTTAAACTTAGACAGTTTTCGAACATGTAACCTGAAAAGCGTAACTTTTAATCGTCGAGCTTTGCACAATTTATACTCATAGGAATTAGTAATAAAGTAATAGTTAAAAGATTAATAATTACTATTTAAAAAAGCATTCAATATTGAGTGATTGTTAATGACCTTTAACATGAACCGTTAATTATTAAGTGTTTTTAAATAACCATTCAAGATAAATAATTAACCATGATAATAATGGTAGTAAATGAAGGCCATGAAGTATAATAATGATAAAATCTAAAATCTGACCTTAAAGCCGACCACCGGTTAAGGTGACGCTAAAAAAGGCAAGCGTTCATGCATGTTAATGGTTAAACCATCTTTAACATGTACTAAAAACATGTTTACATGTATAGTAAACATAAAAAAACATGTTTTTAAGATGATTGTTTAGACAGTTTAAACATATTGATAAAGAGCCGTATGATGCGTAAGTATCATGTACGGTTCGGGAACAAAAGATAAATAGTAAAAAAATATCTTTTAGTTTTATCTAGAAAGTAATGTAATTGTTGAAAAAAATCTTAGTGAGTCAAAAGTAGCCTTAGTTTATGGACAAATGAATGAACCACCTGGTGCTAGAATGCGTGTAGGATTAACTGCTTTAACCATGGCTGAATATTTTAGAGATATTAATCAAAAAGATGTATTATTATTTATTGATAATATTTTTCGTTTTGTACAAGCAGGTTCGGAAGTTTCAGCTTTATTAGGACGAATGCCATCAGCGGTTGGTTATCAACCAACCTTAGCTTCGGAAATGGGAGGATTTCAAGAACGTATTGCTTCCACTAATAAAGGTTCAATTACTTCTATTCAAGCCATTTATGTTCCAGCCGATGATTTAACAGACCCAGCACCAGCTACTACCTTTACACATTTAGATGCTACTACGGTTTTATCACGTGGACTAGCTTCCAAAGGAATTTATCCAAGTGTTGATCCATTAGCTTCAACTTCAACCATGTTACAACCATATATTGTAGGTCCTGAACATTATCAAATTGCCCAAGAAACAAAGTTTATTTTAAATCGTTATAAAGAATTACAAGATATTATTGCAATTTTAGGCATTGATGAATTGTCCGAAGAAGATCGTTTAACGGTAGCTCGAGCTCGTAAAATCGAAAAATATCTTTCTCAACCATTTCACGTTGCTACAGTATTTACAGGAGTAGATGGTATTTATGTTCCATTAAATGAATCTTTACGAGGTTTACAAGCAGTATTAAGTGGTGAATTAGATGAATTATCTGAACAAGCTTTTTATATGGTAGGAGGCATTGATAGTATTTTAGAAAAAGCCAATAAAAAATAATTGTTTAGTAATACATGATTATAACCATAATCATGGTTAAAATACTATTTTAACCATTAACAATGTTAATGTATTATTTTTTTAATTTAATCATAACCTGGGTAACCGTAAAAAGGTTTGGTTTTATGCATAAATCTTTATAAAAAGATTTATGCATAAAACCAAAGTTTTATTTATGCATAAATCTTTATAAAAAGATTTATGCATAAAACCAAAGTTTTAGCTGTTGTTTAAAGGAGTAAAAAGTTTTTTATTCATAATTATTACTACTAAACAAAATACTAAAAAAAACTTGACGTTTACCATAAAAATAAGTTAAACTTTATCAAGTTTTTTAATAATTAACCATGTTTTATTTAAATAAAAATTAAAAATAATTATTATTATTTATTATTTATTATTTATTATTTATTATTTATTATTTATTATTTATTATTTATTATTTATTATTTATTATTTATTATTTATTATTTATTATTTATTATTTATTATTTATTATTTTTTAATAAACGCGGGATGGAGTAGTTTGGTATCTCGAAAGGCTCATAATCTTTAGGTCGTTGGTTCAAATCCAGCTCCCGCAATAATAACGATAATTGTTACAATGTTTACGAATAATACTATTAAACATGTTTAATAGTATTATTAAACAATAATTCGCATACATTACTTTGAAAGTGTAATGCTAGCAAAGAAAAAACCCAAGTGTTATCATGTATAAACATAATAATGCAAAGAAAAACAGCACTTTAAAAGTTTTTACACGGTTGACTATATTACTAAATTTTTTACATAATCTTTATCCAACTATGCTAATGCAAACGTTGATCATAGCGATGAAAATCATAATTTTAATGTTTTTAATGCATTAGCATAAGACAAAGATTATGTAAAAAACCATTAATCAACTTTTTCATCCAAACATGCAAAAAATAAGCAAAATCGCACCTCAAAAACCATCCGATGAAAGAAACTTTAAGCCAACAACACTATGTTGTTTAACACATATTATTTTTTTTTATGGCACCATTCATGTAAATATTTTTTTTAATAATATTTACATGAATGGTGCCATAAAAAAAATACATTAAAAACCTTTATAAAAATAAAATAATTAATTATTATAAAATATTTAAAAAATATACCATGAATTTATAGCCCACACTATTTTTTTAAATATTTTATAATAATTAATTTGCATAAATAAAAATTATAATATAAACATGCATTATTACATGCATAAAACGCATATATCTTTGTTTCTAAACATTGTTAAATAGTTGAAATATTTTTATAATTATTCATATTATTTAAAGCTGAAATGGAGGATCATTTTTATCATTGTCCATAAATAAGCAAGGTTTAAGTATGGGGTAACTCTTTACAATCCCTGCTTGACGAGGTTGTGGCAAAACTTGATATGATTCCTCAATAACTTTCCCATGGCCATCTACACTAAAGCTATTATATTTAGTTGTATAATTCGCATATACTCTGGTCGTTCTCGTTGTGGTTGTGTTTCTAATCGTCGAAGAAGATGCATTTTCTACAGGTGCTAGCTGCTCTTCGATGTTAGACCCAAGCATTTGGTCATGCGCCTCCCCAGGTGCTAGCTGCTCTTCGTGCACTGTAATGTTAGACCCTTCCATCCCGGCACGCGCGGCCCACTCGTCCCACTGTGCGTAAGCTAATATATTTTCCTGGCTTATAGGATAACTGCGTATAGGCTTTGCTAAAGCGTCTGAGTCATATACGGCTTCATGCGGTATCTTTCCCAATGAAATCAGGTCGTATTGTTCGGAATCCTCATGAGTAGGATATGAAGAACATCCCGGTTCCATAATAGATCGAACATCTACAAAATCTTGGCCAAACCCCTGGCCTTCGTTTACTACTGGAGGCTGTACAACAGTTTCTGGCATCATAGTCGCTCGCATAATTTCCATTACTTCGTGCATTTCCATTGGTCGTGGTGGTATTTCTACACCGTCTACTTGCATTCTCGGTGTCATAAACTGCCCTGCAGGGGCACGTAGAAAATAATTTATGATAATTTCTATCGGCATGTTTAAATTCGTTAAGAATCCTGGTTCTCGCTCAGTATCATCTCGTAGATTCATTAGATGTTCTAGAGACTTTAATAGGAGAAAATTCGGTAGCACATGTGCTTGACAATAATTACATGTGGAAAAAAAAAGTAGAAACATCTTTTACATGCTTGGCTCAAACTAACCCTAGTTATTATATTTAGCATGACATTTACGTTGATAGTAAAAAAATCTTTGTTTACATATTTGATGGGCGTTTTGTTTAGCATGGTGATTAAAATAGTAAATATGTGTTGCAAGCGAACGATAAGTTTTAAATTATTGTCAATAATAATAAGCTTATGAAAAAGATTTTGTTTATAATCTATGAATATATTACAAACTTTTAGTGAGATTTTATGCTTATAGACATGTTTAAATAAATTTTTTAACGCTAAGGAAAAGATTAATATAAAAAAATATCGTTGCAGGGTAATCAATGTATAACTTATAAAATATTTTACCCATGGTTGATAACCAAAAAATAAGAAAATAATAGTTATATTTTTTACCGTAAAAATAACCGTCATCATACGATCAATTGTTAAATAACTATGAGAAGTTCCCTGAATGACTAAAGAAAGATTTTGTTTATGATGATAATTTTTAATAATTATTTTATGGCATGCTTCAATATTTTTAATAAAAAACACCAAACATATATGAATACACCAAGAATTTAATATTTATTTTAAACATATAACTTAACACACAACTAATAATAACTTGCTGAGCACCTGTTTTAACCAGCTTGTCTACTTGTTGTATGTGGACTTTTTTTAGAATAAATTGCAATCGTTGTAAATAAATTAAATTTTTATAATGAAAAAACTAAAATTTTTCTTTAATAATAAATAAATCCATGTTTAACATGTGTCTTATGTTTATCAGGATAATAATGAAATGTTTAAAGCAAAATAAATTAACATAATCATGATTAAATAATAATAATTATTATTTAACCATAATAATAATTATTATTTAACCATAATAATAATTATTATTATTTAATAATAATTATTATTATTTAATAATGCTTGAATAATTATGTTTATTTTATTAAAAAAATCTTAACATGTCAAGAATGATGATTATTTTGAAATATTACTTGATTTTAACACAATAATCAATATTTGTAATCTTCATGGCTTCGATTTCAGCTTGCTTTGTTTTTGGTTAGGTTTTATAGGTTTTTTAAAAAACCTATAAAACCTAACCAAAAACAAAGCAAGCTGGAAATCGAAGCCATGAAGATTACAAATACTTTTAAAATAAACATTGTTAACTAGTAGTTCATAATTTTAAAATTATGGCAATGAATAATCATGATTTTAAACAATTATTTTAAATAGATAACGATCGAGCTTCAAAGAAACTCCACGTTGTGACAATTCCTCCAAATAAATACAGTTTTTTTTCTTGAATAAAATAAGAAAAGCTGGACTATGTCATAATCGATAAATACTACCATTATGTTAGGAGAATTTATGATTCATAGTAAAATTAGTCTCTGAACGTTTTCGAAAATCATTCGACTTCGCTGCCTATTATTTTTTAATAAAAAAACTTTAGGCAATTGCCTATGTTTTCCATGATTATTTTTTATAAACATGGGCACTATTATGTTAATGCGCAAGACCAACCGCACGACCTTGAGTAATTGATAAAGCACGTGGAGAAATGGCTGGGGCAAATTTTAATTTGTTGTGTGACCATAAGATACTTTCAATTAATTCTTGCCAGTAACCTCTACCTGAGAATAAGAACATTAATGAAACTTTTAGATAAATGTATGATTACATTCTAAGGACTATGTCATCGTAAGCATTTTCTTTACGTTAAATCTATAGTCTCTGAACCTTTTTACATAAATGTAAACTTGGCTGCCAATTATCCAATATTTTTACACTTGGAGTTTTGGCAATTTATTTAATATTTTTTTCATATTTATACAAACATGATGCGCTTAAACATTTAACGCCCAAATAAAGTGTGCTCCCAAGAAGGCTAAACCATATGGACTTAAGAAACTTCCATACGATTGAATAACCTGCGATGATTGAGACCACAAGAAATCACGTAACCAACCATTAATATTATTTGCTGATTCCGCAAAATTACCACCGGTAATATGGGAAACTGTACCATTCGAAATTGTTCCCCAAACATCACTTTGAAGTTTCCAACTAAAATGGAAAATGGTTACCGATAAAGCATTATACATCCAGAAACTACCTAAGAACACGTGATCCCAAGCTGAAACTTGACATGTACCTCCACGTCCTGGTCCATCACATGGGAAACGGAATCCTAAATTGTGTTTATCAGGAATTAAACGCGAACTACGCGCAAATAATACTCCTTTTAAAAGAATAAGAACCGTACAATGAATTGTAAAGGCATGTACATGATGCTTGCAAACAAATGTTTGCAGTGGACTATATCATCATTTTGTTTAAGATTTTTTGATTTTTCAACGTTTTTTATTTTTTTTATAGCAAAAACCATAGGTTTTAATGGTTTAATAGATTTCAATGACCAAAGAATTTTCTTAGGAATTATTTTAGTTTTTAAGTATCAAACTCTGCCTTAAAAATAATAGATTAACCGAAATAAACAAGTATGCATTTAGTGGAATAATTCAATGATGACACCATAATACTTGTTTGTTTTCAAGCATTTTTAGAAGATTAACCATTAATAATGGAATTATTTTTTGTTTTACAATTACTCATGGGTAAGATGGTTAAATTACTATTTTCCGAAAATAAAATTTTTATTTTTTTTAAAGCGTCAGCTTTTTCGTAAAAAGTTCATTAGGCTTTTAATAATCATGAAACTTTACCTTATGTCCCATAACCATTACTTATGGTTATGTCAAAACTGAGCTTGAAAAATCCAGCTCATGAAGTATTTTTTAAACATAATAAAACTATTTTCGAAAATGTGGCCTGTATACATGTTAGTTTGTGTAACCTAATCTTTATAATCCTTTGCTATAGAAAAATCTTTTAATAATAATACATGCTAATAAATAGTTTATTATTTGTCAAAGTAAAAATATTTTTATAATATAAACATTTATGTGGTTTTCTTAAAAAAAACTTAGTAAGTTTAAACAAATGGTTTTTATTTATTCATGCAAATCGCCAATATTTTGTTTTTACTTTGATTATAATCTTAAAGTATTGGTTTTTTTGAATTACTAAAATTATACTATCATCTTTTTGCTTTATTGAAAAACCAGTTTTTTGAGCAGTATTATTTATTTAAAAATAAAAACTAGCTTTACCTTTAAAAAACCTTATAAAACATGTTAAAAAATTAACATGCAACGTTTTTATAGGTTGCGGTTTATAAGGTTCATAATAATCAAAACAAAATGCTTCGCGTGTAGTCTCTGAAGATCCTTTTTTATAATGTTTAGGTTAAATATTTTTAATTATTTGTTTAAATATTTTTATTAAAAAAGTTTCCTGCTGATTAACCGTAAGTTGAGATTTTTTACTAAAAAAAACGTTAATGGCCACATATTCATAAATTTACTGTTTCATCAATCCACTGCCTTCACAGGCCACATAATCAATAATCATATTATTCATAAATCCACTGTTTCAACAGGCTACTGTTTCAACAGGCCACTGTTTCAACAGGCCACTGCCTTCACAGGCCACTGTTTCAACAGGCTACTGCCTTCACAGGCCACTGCCTTCACAGGCCACTGCCTTCACAGGCCACTGCCTCACAGGCCACTGCCTTCACTATCAAAGTATTTAAACATCATATTCATTAGCTTACATTTTCTTCAATAATGGTTTTTTTTTTCGTTATTTAGTTTTTTTATGACTCAAACTTGTATTTACTTTAGGCACTTGCCTAAGATTTTCGGCAGTTCCAGCATATAGCGAAGTTTTACATGGTCCATCGTGTTAAACCATGAAATCTGATGTTCCTAAATGAATAGGCATTAAAGCAATTCGTCCACCAATGTCAACAATATTACCACCCCAAGCTGAACTAGTAAATGATTCCGCATTAGGAGCCGTAGATTGTGGTGCTAAAAAGTGTATATTTTGAATAAATTGAGCAAATACTGGTTGTAATTGAATTGCTTTATCCGAAAACATATCTTGTGGACGACCTAAGGCACTCATGGTATCATTGTGAATATAAAGTCCAAATGAGTGGAAACCTAAGAAAATTGTCACCCAATTTAAATGAGAAATAATAGCATCACGATGACGTAATACTCGATCTAATACATTATTTTGATTTGACACCGGATCATAATCACGAACCATAAAAATAGCAGCGTGAGCGGCGGCCCCTACAATACAAAATCCTCCAATCCACACATGATGTGTAAATAAAGAAAGTTGCGTAGCGTAATCAATGGCTAAATAAGGATATGGAGGCATTGAATATTGGTGATGGAGCAACAATAATCGATAATGATCCAAATAAAGCTAAGTTAATGGCTAATTGTGCGTGCCATGAGTTCGTAAGAATTTTATATAATCCAGCGTGTCCTTCACCAGTAAATGGACCACGATGAGCCGATATGTTTATTAAAAGTCGCAAGCTTTTAACAAGTATTCATGGTGTTACTTTCTCAACATTTCTGTTGAGACCAGACTATATCTTTACCTAAAAAAAAAGGTATCTGTTTTTTCGAATAATAAGCGTTTATATTCTACTCCTTTATGGATAGTCGTTGAACCTTATAATAATAATTAATAATAATATTATTTCATCTTTATCATTTTCATCTTCATAATTTTCATCATTATATGCTTCATATGTTTTATCAACTTATTTTCATGGTGGAAAAAAATAAGATTTTAAAGGTTTTCCAACCGTTTTTGCCTCAATCTTATAAGCCTTAGCTGCTGGTAGCATACTAAGAAAGATTTTATCTATGACTTTTGTTTTACGTTTTATAGTCTATTTGCATGATTGATAATGTTTTAATAACTAATGTTGACAAGTTATTTTTTTGGTTTTTTATCAAGATTATCAAAATAGTGCTAATGAGCTTTTCTTTTAATTATTATATGCTATTTTTTTAACGCAGAAACCTGGATACTAGCACTTTTTTCGGCAAATGTTATACACACACGGCGATAATATTTAGCATCGACAACTACCGCTCTAGCAACATGTGTTGGGTTTTGATGGATTTAAATAACGAATCTCGGGAAATTTAGGATTATTTCCTTCATGTATAATCGTTGACATACTAACCTTGAACTCGCGAGCCGCCTGACGGATAGTGTCAGTACTTTTATTATTCATGGCTTTGTTTAAATAATTGTTTATAGTTTTCAATATATTGTTTTTCAGCATTTAGACGTTTTAGGCGATAACATTCCATAGCATACTATGATTATTATTAAAATCATAGTAACGACTTTTCGCCATAAATATGTCAATTTTTTGGCCGTGCTTTACAATTTTTTTAGTAAACATTGTTTATATTGATCACTAAGACGATTGGCAAGGTTATTTGCCTTTGCTATATAATAGCTATTTATTTTCATGATTATAATCATAATGAAGCTTGTTTGAAAATAGTTTTTAAAATCTTTTTTTTTTTTTTTTCGTAAATCATGGTTGTTATTTGAATGAATAATAACACAAAACATGGTTTTTTTGCCAAGCCACCTTCTTTACGACCACGCCTTGGATAAAATTTAAACAAGTATTATGAACAAAATCTAAAAAATATGAAGTTTTTACATAATGAAAGATGTTTAATAATGATTTTTTTTTTAATAAATTAAAATTATTTGGTAAAGAGTTGTCTATTTAACAGTGTTAATTATAAATATCCTCTTTTTAAACAGAATAAGCAACATATATTTTTTATTTTTATATGAAGAGACTAAAACTAATCTAAAATTTCTTCAATACTGTGTCCAATTTGCCAGTTTGTGCGATATTGATGACCAGCAATAATAAATAATACCGCAATTGCTAAATGATGATGCGCTTGATCACTTAACCATAAACTTCCCGTTACAGGATTTAATCCACCTTTAAAGGTTAAAAAATCACTATAAGCTTGCCAATTTAATGTAAAAAAAGGTGCTAATCCTTTACTAAAAGATGGATATAATTGAGCCATCAAAGATCGATTTAAAAATTCGTGGGGTAAAGGAATTTCTTTGGGATCAATACCGGCATCTAATAATTTATTAATAGGTAATGCTACATGAATTTGGTGACCAGCCCATGCTAAACTACCTAAACCTAATAAACCACTTAAATGGTGATTAAGCATGGATTCTGCATTTTGAAACCATTCAAGTCTAGGTGCTACTTTATGATAATGAAAATAACCGCCTACAAAAAATAATGCTGCTAACACTAATCCACCAATAGCCGTACTATAAAGTTGCATTTCACTAGTAATTCCACTAGCTCGCCATAATTGGAAAAATCCAGAAGTAATTTGAATTCCTTGAAAACCACCACCAACATCTCCATTTAACATTTCTTGTCCTACGATCGGCCAAACAACTTGAGCACTTGGTTTAATATGCAATGGATCGTTAAGCCAAGCTTCATAATTTGAAAAACGAGCACCATGAAAATACATACCGCTTAACCAAATTAAAATAATACCTAATTGACCAAAATGAGCACTAAAAATTTTTCTTGAAATATCTTGCAGATCATTTGTTTGCGTGTCAAAATCATGCGCATCGGCGTGAAGATTCCAAACAAAGGTTGTAGTGCTTGGACCTTTGGATAAAGCACGTGAAAAATGGCCAGGTTTTGCCCATAAATCAAAGCGTGTTTCAACCGGATCTTTATCAACTAAGATTTTTACTTTTTTGGTTTCGCGTTCTGGAACTGGAAGAGTCATAGTATGATAATGAATAATTTCTAATTATTAAGCATTATTACTTTTTATTTAAACATGTAATTATTTAAAATTAAATAATAATAATAATGTTTTTTATTTTACGAATAATTCATAAAAATCTATTTTTTAGGTTTAATAAATATTAGATGATTATAGGTTTTTAATAAAATACTATTTTATTAAACCTAAATAAGATTTTTACTTAAATAATCTATTAAAAAGCATAAACTATAAATGATTAGTTCATTATTAATAATAATTATTTATTAAATAATGAATATTTTTTAGTTTAATAAAAGATTTTTATTTTTTTTTAAAATTTTTAATAGTTTTTTATTAAAAAATCTTAAATATTAATAATTATTAATATAAAAAAAAAAATAATACAATTGGGTCTTAGCTTATTTATATATAATAATAGTATTATTATAAAAGATAATCGTTTAAAATTATGCGAAACAATTCTCAACATTATTATTATTAAATTATTAATCATTAAAAAAGGCAGTGGCCTGTGTAAACCTTGTTTTCGGAAAATAATGATCCAAACCTAATGATCCAAACCTAATGATCAAACCTAATGATCCGGCAGTGGCCTAAATATTATTTATGTCGGTTTTTAGTAAACCTAAACGAACTAATCGGAAATAAATAATTATTTATTAACTAATATTTTAATAATAAACGTGGTTTTAACCGACACAGCCTTTATAAACGTAAGCTTTACTAACCTAATGTCAATACATGTGGCTTTAACAAACAAGATTTTTTGATTTTTGTTTTTTTTATTTTTTTTGCTTAACGCCTTAAAAAAAATAAACCTTTCATTAAACATTTATAAATCATCGTTGTTTGATTTAACCGTTAATATATTATTCAATACTTACTTGTTTAACCTTTAAAATTTAATCATGCATGATTTTACACATAATCATAAAAACCAAACTTATTACAAGAATTATTATTATTAACATAATAATAATAATTTGTGGCCTAAATAATAATTTTTTTTTTTTCTTTATGAAAAATAGCTGAAAAAATTCATAAATAGTATTAAAAAAAATATTTACATGAATAATGCCATAAAATAGTTGTATTATATAAAGCAATTATTCATCAATAATGGCCATTAAACATTCATGTAAATGTGTTTTAACTAGTAAGCTTTGCTTATTGTAAAAAAAACAATTGTTTAATGTTTATGAAACATTGAATAAAAATTGTAAAAAATAGCCATTATTGATGAATAATTGCTTTATAATATATTTTTTTTTTTAGCAAATAACAAAAATTCCACTTGGTGCATTATTAAATCATCGTAAACTTTTAAAATAACTTATATTTATGAAAATGATGATTAATTATTAATAATATTAATTATTAATAATATTAATTATTAATAATATTATTGATTATGTGGCCTGGATACTTATGCATAAAAACAAATTATTTGATTATTTTATTATTACTTGATTCAGGTACTACTATAAAAAAAACATTAAATAATTTGTTTTTAATAATAATCTTTTATTTTTTAGTTTTTTAAACAACTTTGCCTAAAAAATTGCCATTATGGTGGTTATCATAAAATTATTCAAGCATGCATAATGTTAACAATGTATTATTTTCTAATTAGCGGATAACGGGACTCGAACCCACATAGCTTCCATGGCAAGGAAACATTCTAACCTATTGAATTATATCCGCATGTTTTCATGTATTAATAATTTATTTATTAAATTGTTAAATAATTTATTATTTATACAACTTTGTAACAATTATGATAAATAAAATAAAAATTTTTGTCAAATTTTTGTGCAATTATTATTTTAGTAATTAAAAAACAAAATTTTTTTTTACTTTATTAACCAATGAATATATTGTATCATGGTCACATAATATATAATATTATTATTATATAATATTATTAATCACTAATCATCATTTTCATAAATATAAGCTATTAAGAAAATTCTTTGCTAAAAAATAAATCATGCAAAAACAAAAACCTCAAAAACCAATGGTAGGAAATAATAGTTGTTTTTTATAAAAACTCGGCCGAAAAACTATAAAAATAATCAAACAAGTTTAGCCACACCGGTGAAGGTTTTGATAATGTTTACACATGTTTTTACATGTTTTTTTTTTTCACTTTTCTTCCTTTTTTCCATAAAATTTTAATAATTATAAAATAAAGTGTTTTTTAATGATTTGCCAACATTTAAAAAAATTATGCTTCATAATAGCGGTTAAAACTTTAATTTCTTTAGGTTAACTTGTTTATACACAAACACATTAAAATTGTGTAAAAACGTAGATTTCCAAGACGTCGATTTCCAAGACGTCGATTTCCAGAACGTAGATTTTCAAGGCGTCGATTTCCAAAGCGTAGATTTCCAAGTAATAAATTGCATTTATTTACATTGCAATCAAACCGCGTTATAGGTTATTACTTTTTTTATGATAATATTAAAAAAAACATGATTATTTTTAGATAATAACCTGACTATTAACTCATGAAATCGGTTTTTAGATTAAACAAAGGTTAAAGAAACTTTGTTATTATTTAATAAAATAAATAAAAAACAAAAAGTAAACTTAAACATGCATGTTGGTGTTTTTTTTAATTACACACTATTAGCAAATGCATGGTTATTGTTTATTAAACAATAACCATGCATTTGCACCATAATGTTTAATTATGTATAAAAAAACATAATATTACCATTTCTATAGCTGAAAAACTAAGTAAATTGACGCATGATTTATTCAAACATCTACATGTTTTACTAAGCAAACAGCGTTAAAGCTAGATGTTATGTAATAATTATTTTAAACGCGTCGTCTTTTTGGTGGTCTACATCCATTATGTGGAATAGATGTTTTATCACGAATTAAAAGAATTTGTAAATTTGCTTGTTGTAAACCACGTATAGCAGTTTCTCTTCCAGGACCTGGTCCTGATATTAAAACACGAACTTTTTCAAAACCAGCTTGTTTAGCTGCAAATAAAGACGCACATTTACTTGCAAATGGTGTACTTTTACGGGCACCTTTAAAACCACAAGATCCACCAGATGACCAAGCAACTACGTTGCCATATGCATCGGTTATAGTAACAATGGTATTATTAAAAGAACATTTAATAAAAGCAATGCCAATATCACTTCTTTTTTTATTTTTTTAGTTGTTGTCATAATTGTATTTTTAAAATTTTGTATGATTAAAAAATAACACAAATAAAATAAT
This sequence comes from Syzygium aromaticum, assembly GCA_024500025.1. Lineage (NCBI taxonomy): Eukaryota > Viridiplantae > Streptophyta > Magnoliopsida > Myrtales > Myrtaceae > Syzygium > Syzygium aromaticum. The sequence continues at coordinate 55,051 of JACTMA010000019.1, forward strand.
TGTAACCGTTAACACCAAAATAATAATTTGACTTAACAATCAAGGTTATTTAAAAAAATATTATTATGTTAGTAATAATATTTTTTAAATCATTTAGTTTGTAAAGTAATTTTTTAATAATTTTTTATAAGGCAGTGGCCTGTATAGGCAGTGGCCTGTAAACTTTTTTAATTATTAAATGATTATTAATAAATAAACACATTGATTTAGCTTCATTATGTTTTAAATGGTGATTATTAAAAAAAAATAATATTTTTTTTTAATAATCACCATTTAAAACATGTTAAAAAACTCAACATAATGATAATGTATGACTAAATAATAACATATGGTAAATAATGTTTTATAATGCATAATTAAGTCAAAGTAGTTTCCAGGCGAGCTTTTCCAAAAAAATCACATTAGCCATCTTTAATAGTTTACAAACATGGTTTTCTAGACGCAGCTTAAACAAAGGTGGGTTTCTTTAATTATTTTTTTACTTTAGTTAATGCATTTCATTGTCTCGTTTAACATGTTTTTTTAATAATCATGTTTAAACAAATTATTGTTAAAAACTATTGAACTTTTAATTGACTATAACTATTAAAAATAATCGAAACTTTGTCAGCATGACCTTGTAATAATTTTTGAAAAAATTATTCATGATAATAACAAAATTTTAATGATTATCAAAATAACAAAATGTTGATGATTATCAAAAACCTTAGGTTTTTTAATTTATTTGCTATTTTTTTATCATTTTGGTACAATTATCAGACGAAATATTATTATTATTTGTTTAAAAATTCCTTATAATTACCAGCAATCATGTTTTGTCATAGTCGTCGATGTTTGGATTTTTTAATAAACACATGTTTTTTATAAAAAATAAAATATTTTAGGCGATAAAATATTTTTTAAAACTGTGAATCATAATAAGTTGTAAACTTTAGCTTGTAATGAATGAATTTCTTTTTTTGAAACAATAACCTGTTGAAAATGTGGCCTGTTAAAAATGATGATTTTTTATATTTTATTTTTTATTGATTATTATGTAAGTATGTTTGCCCTTGGTTATTACAATTTATACATAATAATGAAGGATTAAAACTAGAAAAGATTGTTACATGTGTGCTATTTTTTGAAAAATATTACTATTAGTACTAAATCGCGGCCTTGACAGGCCACATTTTTGGAAATCCACTGCCTTTTTACTGCCTTTAGGCCACTGCCTTTACAGGCCACTGCCTTTACAGGCCACTGCCTTTAAACAAAGTTTATTTAATGGTTTATTAATAAAATAAAATAATTAAATAATTTATTTTTAAACATAGCATTTAAAATTATAATTTTTGATTTTACTAACGAATGGTTGTAATCATGACTAAACATAGATTTTCATCTTTGTTTCTTCGATTATTATGCATTATTAACTAGTTGTAGTATTTACCTAAGTTAAATTTGCTGGATTATTTTATTACGATTATTCATAAAATTTGCCTGCATTACAAGAAAAAACCATAATGTTTGAAATATTTTATATTATTAAAAATTTTTCTTGGCTTTAATCAAACAAAGCTATATGATTATTTAAACGTTCGGCCTAAACATTATTTGTAAGCTATTAAAGTTGGAAATCAAGGTTTTTACAGGTTAATGATTTCCAAAGTGTCGATTGACTACTATTATTAAATAAAAAATTAAAAAACAAACCTATTATTATTCAATTATAGGAAAATTCTCTAGTTAGCAGTATAATGTTAGCTGACAATGTTAAAACATGATGTTTTAATTATAAAATACTATCATGGCCACATATTTATCAATCAAGGCCATTGGAGGCAACGCCTTTATAATCATGATAATAATAATTATACTTTTTAAAAATTATAATAATATTTATGATCAAAATCAAAGCTTAGTTGAAATAATTGATCATGGTGTTTTCCGTTTAACATGGTTTAATATGCAAACTTATAGAAAGTTTTCATAAACTGTAAACCTAAGTAAAAAGTCGTAAAAAATAAAAAAATATTTTCCAGCATTGGCGCTATAATAACAAAGCCGTGGCTGGTTTAAGTTAAAAAAACCTTAAACAAAGGTTCCCCATGGAGAAAAAGTAAATCAAAATAATCTCAAAGGTCAAAAAAAGCTTATATGTAAACACGTGTAACCATGATTTAATGTTGGCAAACATGTGACATGTTAAGTAAACATTGAAAACTTGTTTGATTATTTTTAGGTTTCATGGTTGCTGAATCATCGGTGTCATTTCAATGGCCTTTATTGATGAATAATAAAATTTATTGTTTTGGTAATGCTGACCAAACATGTTTAATGGTAATGCTGACCAAACATAAAAAAGCTTCGTTTTTCGACTTTGCCAATGAAGGTCAACCTTTGTGGAGGCCATATCAAGAAAGGCAAGTGTTCATTATTGTAACAAATAAACCATGAGAAAACTGTACTAAAAAGATGCTTAGGTTTCTATAGGCACAAAAAACGCTTTTAACACATTATAAAAAAACTGCAACGGTGCGTAATGATGGTTTTTTATTTATAATACTATTTCGGCCACATGTTTGATCATTTTATGAATCAATAATCGGGGCTTTTGTTTATACAGGTGCTTGATAAATTTTATTCATGCTATTAGTCAAAAACATTTATTTTTTTAATAAAATATTATGAATACTTGAATAATAACCATTGCTAGGTCAATGTTCCGTATTTGCCACTTATTTATTTGTGTGAATCATGTATGGATAATTATATTATTCATCAATAAAGGCCATGTTTACACTATTTCAATATACTTTACATGCGTAATTTTTCATGGCAAAACTTTTTTATAAGGTTTTAGTTTTTCACTTTTTACGCTTATTGTTGAAAAAGCCTTCAATGATAAGCTACTATGTTTAAATTATTAAAGATTAAAGAAAAAAATATTTTAAAAAAATCTGTTATCATTATTTTCAAACAAGATTTTTTTATTTCCCTTATACTTTTGTTTTTTCAAATACTTGGAAAGCCACTTCTTTTACTTTACTTCCAGCATCCAAATCAATGGTTTCTAATGGATCTTTTCGTAATCTGTGTCTTAAGCATAAACTAACTACGGTTAATATATCGTCAATATTGACACTATCTCTTCCGTTAAAGGCTGCTAATGCTTTAGCGGCTCGATTGGTAACAATATCGCCTCGAAGTCCATCGACATTTAATAATGAACAAATTTGTGAAATTTTAAGACGATAATTATAGGAAATCCTTACCTGTTTAACTAAGTCGCGAGCTTTTAATATGTTTGCTTTTAATACTTTTTGGGCATTGGCGTAACTTTCGGCAAATTCAGCGGGCGAATTGTCAAATTCTGAACGTTGTTCGACAATTTTAACACGTAATTCCGCTTCTTTAACGGTATTTATTTCGGAAAATAAACCAAAGCGATCTAATAATTGTGGACGTAACTCTCCTTCTTCAGGATTACCAGAACCAATTAAAATAAATTTAGCAGGATGACTTAATGAAATACCTTCTCTTTCCACCGTATTCCATCCGGAGGCGGCAGCATCTAAAAGAATATCGACTAAATGATCATCTAATAAATTTACTTCATCAACATATAAAATACCGCGATTTGCTTTGGCTAATAAACCAGGTTCAAAAGCTTTAATGCCTTGCGTTAAAGCTTTTTCAATATCTAAGGTACCACAAACTCTATCTTCGGTTGCACCTAATGGTAAATCAACTAAAGGAATTTTTTGATGGTCATAATGTTTATTATTTTCGGAAAAATTATTATTTAAAGGCTTCGCTTGTGCACTATTATCTGCTTTTGATTTAGTATTTTGTGAAGCCATCGAATTCATGGTTGCATGGTTTTCTTCTTTAGGTGAACCGGTTGATGAGTCTTGAGATTGAATAAAAGTGGCATCTAAAGGATCTCGATTAAAGGGATCATTTTTAACCACACGAATTTCTGGTAATAAATCTAATAATGAACGAACCGTGGTTGATTTTCCAGTGCCACGATCACCCATTATTAAAACTCCATTAATCGTTGGATCAATAATATTTAAAATTAAAGCTAATTTTAATTCTTCTTGACCAACAATTGCTGTAAATGGAAATAATTGAGTCATATTAAATAAGGTTGTAGTATTTCATTGTATTAAATATTTACATGTAACATAGTATTAAATAATAATGTATGCATAAGGATCATAAATATAAAGCATGCATTACAATTTACTTGCTTTTTTAAATATTCATGTGTTTAATATTTAAAAATGTAAGGTTGTTTGTTTAATAATTATTAAACATATGTGTTGAAAGTACGCCTTTAAACCTTACAAATTACGTTGTATGAATTATTTTGTACTTTCATGATAATAAATAATAATAATAAAAAATTATATTATAGTTTTTTATTAAAAAATCTTAAATATTAATAAGGTTGGTAAAAACTATTTTTGTTGAAACCACGTCTACGTTTGTTGAAGCTATAATTGTGAAAACGACGTTTGTTAAGGTTAATGGTTGAAAAACATGGCCATTTTATAAAATCTTACACATGATTGTTAAAGCAAGTTATATAGCAAATCAAGAAAATAATCATTATTAAAGTCATGGTTTATTTGTAAACCATAGCTATTTTATTTGATAATAACGAAAAATAATTTTTATGGCAAATCAATGATTCATAAATGATGAATTTTTCATGGTTTTTATTTTTATAACTATAAACATGTTTCATGAGTAAACTATTTTTTAATTACTAACATGTTTTTTTGAAAAGGTGGCCATGATACTATTAACCTACAAAAAACACGATTTTTTTTTTAGTTAATAATTCTTTATTTTTTATTAAAGCTTACTTTTCATTTGATTGAAAAGGCCCAGGTTTACAATTATCAAAAAAAACTATTAGCAAACATAATCATGATAATTAAAAAAACATATTATTATTTATTTTTATCAAAGTAAAAACAAAAGCTAAACATCTTTATTGACAAATAGATTTTCTTATGTTAAGTTTTTACTTATTGCTTATTATTTAATTATTTTTTGTTTTTTTTTTTTTTTTAGTTAGGTTTTTTATGAAAAAACAAAACTATTTATAGTAAAGAAAAAGTTTTTATTAAACATAATCTTTTCATAGTCATGAATGATTTATAATTTACCAAATAATAATTCATGTTTTTATAAATAATTATTTATAAAATATTCAATGCTTAAGCGTTAAACAACTAATTAGTAAAGGCCAAAACTTTCTTCAGGTGCTATTTTTTTTTTTCATTATTTCTTTTAAATTTTACCGGATGGAAGCCACTGATTTACAATGTTTAACATGCAATGGTTAACAACATGATGATTATTAAATGATAAACAAAATTTCCATGGCGTGGCCTAGAAGAGTCAAGTTTTTGTAATTATTGATAAAGGTTTAGGTTTTTATGTTTAGTAATGTTTTATAATAATCATCTTTTAATGCTTCATGTTAAAAGTAAAAAAACAAAGCATGCCGTAAAAACAAAAACACCAACGGAATAATTATAAAGCATTCAATAATTTTCGGCAAATAAATAATCATTATCCAAATAATAATAAAAAATTTTTTATTATTAATAATACTTTTTATCATAAACATGGAAAAAATACAAACATTATTTTAATAGATTTTTATTAACATGTACATGTTTTTATATTAAGCCATTAAACAAAAGGTTTAATTTTTTTAATGATAAATAATTATTAATAGTAATAATTAAAAAATCGGAACCATTATAGGCCACATGTTTGGATTATTATTTAAGGAAATCTACGGCCTAGGAAATCTACGGCCTTTACCGGCCACATAATCAATAATTTTTTTAGGAAATCCACGGCCTTAACAGGCCACTGCCTCGGATCATTATTTTAGGAAATCTACGGCCTCGGAAAACAAGGTTTTTTATAATTATTAAATTATATAATTATAATTTTAATAATCTATTATTTTATTATTATTATTTATTCATAATTTTTTTACGGTTTTTTTAACAACTATTTAATTATAAACATTTTTATTTTAATCATTATGAATCCAACAGTTGCAGCAGCATCAGTAATTGCAGCAGGTTTAGCGGTAGGTTTAGCAGCCATTGGACCAGGTCAAGGTCAAGGAACCGCAGCAGGTTATGCCGTAGAAGGTATTGCACGACAACCAGAAGCAGAAGGTAAAAAATTAGAGGTACCCTTTTATTAAGTTTCGCATTTATGGAATCTTTAGTTATTTATGGTTTAGTAGTAAGTTTAGCTCTTTTATTTGCAAATCCATTTAATGGTTAATAATTAACATTATTTTAACGTAATTAAGCGCTAATTATAAAATAAAATCAAAACATAATTATGCGCTAATGAATAGCTAATGAATAATTAGCGCATGATTATGTTTTGATTGTTGTTGCTTAAAAAAAATAATCTTACTAAAGGCGTCAAAACTTTAGGAAAACAAATAAGCAATTTCCAGGTTAAGCCTTGGAAAGATACATTTCTTTTTGTTTATTAGTACCTAACTTTTTGTTTATTAGTATTTTTTGTTTATTAGTATTTTTTGTTTATTAGTATTTTTTGGCACTTGTTAATGTTTTAAATATATCCAAGTGGGGCCATTCATACTGTTAAACATTGTATAAAACAAAATAAACATGTTTTTAATGAAACAACACTTGTGGCACATAATTTATTATTAAAAACTATTTAGGCCACTGCCTTAAAAATCTACGGCCTTAAAAATCATCATTTTCTCAAATTTACGGCCTTAAAAATCTACAATTAAAAATCCACGGTTTCAACAGGCCACAGTTTCAACAGGTTACATTTTTTTAATAAAATATTATTAATGTTGCTTACTATTTAGGCGGGGCCTTTTAAATAAAATTTTTATATAAAAATTAAAAATATTTTTATGAGTTTAATTGAAAAAATTTTTGAAACAAATGTTATTAATTTAACCTTTGTCATAGTTATTCTTATTTCAGTAGTAGGAAATGCTTTAACCCAAAGTCTTTCCAATCGACGAGAAACGATTTTAATGAACTTATCTGAAGCTGATAAAAAAGCCAATGAAGCTCAAGAAAAATTACGTTTAGCGAAAGTTGATTTTGAGGTTGCTAAAGATAAAGCATCACAATTAAAAAAGCAAAATCAAGAACAAGCTGAAAACGAGAAAAAAAATTATTAAGTTTAACCGATAATGAAATTAATAATTTATTAAAAAAAAAAAAACAAGAAGTTTTAGAATTAGCTTATAGTCAACAAAAAAAAAGTATTAATTTCGAAATTATCAACGAATGCATTACGTTTAGTGAAAGAACGTTGTCGTTTTCAAACAAAAAATGCTTTACAAATTGTTGATTATTATTTAAACGTATGGACTGAATCGTAAATTATATTATTCATTTTCTTTAAATGAATAATATACTAATATGTGGGAAATCGTGGTTATTTAAAATAAAACCTTTATGCTTAGATTTTATATAACAAATACTCTATAAAGTGCAGGTTTTATATAGTATTTAAAATTATTTATTTTACATAGCCACGCTTTCCTATTTGTACATAATAATCATATTAATTATTTTTTATAAATTATGCAATAATTAATAATTATTACCTATGTTAACTTGTTTAAGCATAATGGTGGCAGTTTATGAATGATGTTAATTTTTTTTGCCAAGCATGTTGGAAATTGGAACCATTAAAAACAAATGGTTGAAAACATGTTTAATATAATTTTTTTAAAGGCAGTGGCCTGTTAAAGGCAGTGGCCTGTTAAAGGCAAAAGGCAGTGGCCTGTTAAAGGCATTGGCCTGTTAAAGGCAGTGGCCTATTAAAGACAGTAACCTGTTAAAGAAACCTGTTGGATTATTGAATAATAATATTAATTATTAATAATATTAATTATTAATAATATTATATATTAATAATATTTATGAATATGATGATTTCCTGCTTTTTTTTATTATTAAATAAAGTTTTTGACATTATTTAATAATAAAGTTTTTGACATTATCATTGAAAATTAAAAAACACGAATAATTATAAAAATAATCAAATTTTAAGCTTTATTTAATAATACATGTCATCACTTGTTACTTTTGTTTAAGGTTTTTACTGTTATTCGTTCATTTATGCTTAACATTATTATTAAAAAAAATGTAAAAACGTAATGTCAACAAGCGTGGTTTCAACAAGCGTGGTCTCCATAGGCGTAATCTTAACAAGCGTGGTCTCCATAGGCGTAATCTTAACAAGCGTAGTTTCCACAGGCGTAATCTTAACAAGCGTAGTTTCCACAGGCGTGGTCTCAAGAAACATGTTTTATAAATATTATAAAACTCCATGTTTGTGGAAATCACATGTTTAGTGGCCACGTTTTTATAATTAAAATAATAATTGTTTAACCATCATCTTTAACGCTATTTTAAAATTATGTAGCTGTTTATACATGATTTTATTTTAGTAATAATAATCAACAATTAAACATGTTTTAGCTTTTATATAACAATTTTTTAATAAAAATAGGAAATCCACGGCCTTGAAACATGCGCCTTTTTATTTTTAAGAATCTTAATAATAATAATAACGATTATTTAAAGGCGTTGCCTCCAATGGCCCCGATTGATAAATATGTAATTGTAATACTTTAACCATTACAATTTATTTAATAATATTTGAGTTCGGAGAGAGTTGAACTCCCAGTCTTATAATCCGTAGTTATACGCTCTATCCATTAAGCCACGAACCCTTGATTATAATTGTTTGTAAACAATTTTGTTAATATTTTAATATATTTATTTTCTACAACAAGCTTTAATTATTATAAAATAATATATATCCTAAGAATTCATTATTGTCAAAAATTAATAAAAAAAATAATGTTTATTGATAATTATTATCTAATAATGACAAACTTATTTTTAATGAAATCATGAAACAAACATAATGATTTTTCCGTACAAAATGATTCAATGAATCATCTAACCAGCAAAACTTTCATAAACGTGGTGTCAACATTAAATAATTATTAAAAAAATCTTTTAATAAAGTTTTCCCTTGTTGAAGATACGCTTGAAAAATAATGATGATAATGTTTCAAAATTTTTTACTAAAAAAATTGTTTTACGATCATTCACATTATAATAATGTTTATGATGCTAATAATAATTTTAGCATGTTTAATAATGATTTTTAATAGTTTAAACATTATTTAAAGTCATGCTAAAATTATTAATAACACAATAATCTACACTTTCATGAACTAAACTATTATCATAGTTCATAAAAGTGTAGATTATTGTGCTATTAATAAAAATTTAAATAAAAAAAACATTATTAAATAATCATTATTTAATAAGTAATATTTATTTTAAAACATTAAAACGGTCTAAAAGTAATGGAGTTTCTTGAACTGAACCTTGATAATATTCATTTGGTCGAGGACTACCAAAAATATCATAAGCTAAACCAGTACTTACTACTAACCAACCGGAAATAAATAATGCTGGAATTGTAACGCTATGGATAATCCAATAACGAATACTTGTTAAAATATCTGAAAACGGACGTTCACCTGTAATTCCTGGCATAATACTATGATGATTTTTTTAATTTATTTTGCTAAGCAAAACATTTTAATAAATAATAATGCATGATAAATATTTAACTATTATTAGTCATTTAATAATTATCTGATTATTATAATGTATCTAAGGCGGGGCTTTTTTAAAAAATTATAAAAAAAGATTTAATAATAATGATTAATTATAATTATTATAAAAATTATAATTTTTATAATGCATAAACTTGTTTTTAGCATTAACACACGTTTGCATTATGAAAAATTATTTTTTTTAAAATAAATCAAAACCTGTGTATTTTGTGGTGTTTTATAAAATATCACAAGATACACAGGTTTTGGTGGTTTAAACATGCATGATTTTTTCAATATTTAAAAAAAAGCAATTATTTTAAACCGGTAATTTATAAATTATTATAAAACATATTTATTAACATATTAACAAAATTAATATACTATTGCAATTTGTTTAAAAAACATAAATAATTTTTTATTATTATCAATTATTTATTATTATCAATTATTTATTATGCACAATTATTTATTATGCACAATGATTTATTATATCAATAAAAAACAAATAATATGTCAATAGCAAATTGTTCATGATTATTAAAAAGTTTATAATTTTTTAAATAATTCATGAAAACCTTCAGGTTATTATTAATAATCATTATTAACATGATAAATATTTGTTAGTCTATAGCCCACATAATCATCAATCTGGGCTTTAACAGGTTGTTGTTTTGGAAATGTATACTTTCTCAAGCTACATATAATCAATAATTATCATTTTAGGATCATTATTTTAGGAAATCATCAACCTTAACAGGCCACTGCCTCGGAAATTTATACTTTTGAAATTTACAATTTCGGAAATTTACAATTTCGAAAATCCACAATTTCGGAAATCCACGGTTTTAACCGGCAGTTATTTTGGCAATGTGTTGTTTTTCCAATAAAGGTTTTTTTACATGAAAGATAAAAACTTATTCACCATAAGTGGTATATTTATAATTATTTGCATAATTGTTATGTTTAACCTAACATATTTACCATAATAGCATGTGTTTAAATATTTAATGTGCAAATAATGATAATAATGTAAAAAAACAGTTAATAATAATGTTTTTTTTAATAATTTAAATGTTTTTACATGCATCATAACCATGATAACTATTATAATGGTTATGTTTAATCATGATTAAACATAATAATCTGATGATTATAAAGGTGTCGGAAATAATATTTTTTTTAATTACATGTTTTAACTTTTAAATACTATTGCATCTTTAAGTAGTATTTAGATTTTAAATACTATTAAGTTAACGTTTAAATGTTCATTCGATTACTTTCAGCAACACGATGCAATTCTTCTTTTTCCGTATCGCCTGACCGGAGCCTTTAGATGCTTCTAAAATAGAATTTGTTAAACTTAATAATATGGATTTTCTTGATTTTGTTCGCGCATCATTAAGTATCCATCGTAATCCTAAGGTTTGAGCACGTTGTCTAGAAACTTTTACGGGAACTTGATAAACCGCTCCTCCTAAACGTTTAGCTTTTACTTCAACGGTAGGTGAAACATTTAATATAGCTTTTTCTAAAATAGCTATCGGATCTTCGGTAGTTATTTCTTTTAATTGTAACATGGATAAATGCACAATTTTATAAGCTAAACTTTTTTTCCAGATTTTAAAACACGATTGATTAATTTGTAAACTAATTCATTTTGATAATAATGATCAACTAAAATTTTTTTCTTCTTTTTTTGATTTGTACCATGAAACATTGATTTTTTTTTATAACTATGATTTAAACAAAGCCATGTTAAAATTTATAAGTTGCTTGAAATATTTCATATTCATTGCTTTGTTTATATTATGTACATGTTTATACAGGTCACTGCCTGGGATCATTAGGTTTGGATTATTAGGTTTGGATCATTAAATTTGGATCATCAGGTTTGGATCATTATTTTAGGAAATATACTGTTTATACAGGCCACTGCCTCGGAAATATTATTATTTATCAATGGTGGTTATTAATAAAAAATTTAATAAAACATGGACGAATTATTTTATTATTTTAATATATTAAAATATCGATGATTATCATGGCCCAAATGGATGAATAATTAAGTTAAATTTCCAAGTCAGTGGATTATATATTAATAATATCCAAAAATAATGATTAATCATTATTAATATCCAAAAATAATGATTAATCATTATTAATATCTGAAAATGTGCCCATGATACTCATGTTGTTTTTTTCTATTATGAACAACTTTTCAGGTTAGGTGATAATAAGTTATTTCTTAACTTTTTTATCATTAACAAATAGTTGGTACTAATAAATAATACATTTGACCATGACATGTTATTATTATTATTTAATAATATTTTATAAAACCTATCATTAAATAATATTCATGTTTCGTAAATCTACATGTTCTCAAATAATGGGCCATTTTATAATGATAAAAATATCTTAAGAAAATTATTTTTTTCTTGATGGTGATGATTTTTGTAACATGGAAGTAGGATTTTTTTTTGGTTTTTTATTAATATATAAGTTAAAGTCGAATATTAAGCGAAAGGCGATAAATAATAATGTGTTTGTTTAGTAATTGCTTAGTGCCATAAGCTAAACAAGTTGGTTGGTGCGCAACATAATAATTATTTATTGATCAAAAACCTTAAGTTTGCTTAACTGTTTAATCATATGAAAAAACCATAACACGTTAACATATTTATATTATGCGTTTAATTATGCATAATAATTAATTTTTCAAATTTATTGGTTCATGGCGAAGTGGGGTCTTTTTTATATATTTTACTGGCCACGATTATTGATTATGATGATTTCCTAACATGTTATTTAATTTTGCTTGTTTTCGCTTTGCAAAACCGTACGTGATAGTTACCCATCATACGGCTTTTCTATTATAACTAGTAAGATGGTTAAATAACTCATATATTATAAATATAAAGCTTTAACATGGCTTCATTATTTTTATAATAGTTATCATAATTATCATGATAAATCCTACCCTAATTACACTAACTTCGTAAGTGTGTAATAAACATTATTTATAATCGAATGATTTTTTATTATTCATTTATCGGCATTAAACTCAACATGTTGAATTTTTATATTCATCTATGAGTTAATAAATTGAGCTAAAATTATTTATTTAAATATTATCATTAAAAATTTTTTTAAATGTTCAATAGTTTTTAACGTTTTTAAAAAGCTTAGTTTTTTTGTTCCTTATTGTTTCATTATTAAACATTATGTACCCTTTTTTATACTGTTTTTTTTAATGTTGTGTTTTAAATAATTGATATTATTATTATGTACATGTTTTAATATATTAATTATTTAGTTTCCATGATTCATACTATGAACAATATTATTTGCTTAACTTGGATTTAGTATTTATTCAACCTGTTGAAATATTTATAAGGTTCATAGAAAATTATTATACATAATTATTATTAAACAAAAAGCCCCCATTTACAGGCGTTGCTTCCAATGGCCCCGATTAATGAAAATGATGCCATGATAGTATTATACATATGCGTTATAAACATAAATAACTATTATTTTTTAAGCAATGTTTTTATAATGACCATGTTTTTATCATGGCAATGTTTTTTTAATCCAGCTTCACGTATTAAATAAATGATTAACAAACGTGTGGATTTGTTTTTTCGAGAACACGGCTCGGCAAAAGAATTCTATGTTTTTAATAATAAAAATATCAAAAAAGTTTATATTTCCGAACATGTGGCTTGTTTAGGTTTTAATTTCCTATTATTATGAAAGTTTATTTATGGATTTTTTGCTAACATGTTTACGATTATTTATTGAATTATTAATAATATTGCAAATACATAGCTAAAGTATTTCATAGCTTTGATAAATAAATTATTAAAAAAAACACAAATTATGCATTTGCAAAAACAATAAAGTTATATGATGTTTATGACTCATAAACTTTTAACCATCATACATAATCCGCTTTACTAAATAGTAAACAATTTGGATTATAACAAAACGCACATATCTTCCAAGTAAAATAGATTGTCCTATATGTTTTAAAATACATTCAACCGAATCACTATTAGCATCATTGGCAGGAATAAATAAGTTTGTTAACGATGGATCTCCATCGGAATCTAAAATGGTAATGGTAGGAATTTTTAACTTTTTACATTCTTTAAAAGCATTGTTTTCTTTTTTTTGGCCAACAATAATAGCAATATCGGGTAACATGGTAAGCTCCACATGGCCATAATTGTTTGATCGACTATCTTCTTTTAATGTTGTATTATCAATATTTGCCGGCAACGAGGTTTGCGTAATCAATGCGTTGTTATCATGATCAACCTCCGATGCAAGTGTTTTATCATGCTTAGCAAGTGCTTTTTTTGGCAGCATATTTTTTTTCTTAGGATTTTCAACTTGACGATTTTCATTTTTTTCATGGTCATAAAATTCGTTAAATAGCCACCTTTCCAACGGTCATTTACATAATTACTTGAACTTTTTGTTGCAATTGAAGCAATTGATGAAGCAATTGATTTTTGAGTGCCTACAAAAATTACCCGATAGCCTTCGGTAGCAATGACTTTTTTTAACAATAATGATATTCGAAATAATCGTGTATAAGTTTTTAAAATATCGATAATGGCAATATTATCATGAGCAGACATAATATAAGGTCGCATGTTTGGATTAATATATTTAATATTTGTCCCCAAATGACATCCACTATCAAACATTTCCTTTAAACTAATTTGTGTCATAAATTATGAATAGTTGCAAATCTAATGTGTTGGTTAATTATTATTAAATAATAAAAACGTTTTATTATGAAAATATAATTATTTAATATTTTTAGCTGCCAAGAAAAACTAGAAAACGTGGTTTTTTTTGCAACCATTAAATAAGTTATTATTATTATGAGTTAATGGTTGCAAAAAAAACCACGTTTTCTAGTTTAGGCAAAACCTTTATCATTTTAACATGTCAAGGTTATATCATGATTCATTTTAACATGTTTCATGAACAAACACCTAAGCGTTACATACTAAATTTAATAAAACCATTAACGCCTTGTTAAAACTTTAGCGCTTTTGGCCCCTTAGTAAGCATAAACCTACGTCATGAAAAAATGAATAATTTAATGTTTTTTTAAGGCGTGGCCTCATAAAGGCGTGGCCTCATAAAGGCGTGGCCTCCTAAAGGCGTGGCCTCATAAAGGCGTGGCCTCCTAAAGGCGTGGCCTCATAAAGGCGTGGCCTCATAAAGGCGTGGCCTCATAAACACAAA